>ML835051.1:0-48852 GCA_009831015.1 Picea engelmannii
AACCCAACATCATTTTGAATGTCTCAAGCTACAATCATAGAGTTAAACGATTCGAGACATCCTCTCCTTTTGTTCATATATTAACAATACAGTGTCGAACATATATCCATATATCTATAATCACTTACAATCTATAAATATATGTTTTTAAGATAGCATAGCTTATACAGCCTTGAGGCCATACAAGAGGCTGAACATATATTCTATTCATAGCTTCATTCACAGACCACTCGTAACTATTACGCTAATGGAAACGAGTTCAGGGAGATAGGCTTATGGTGATAGCGTCTCGCCATGAGATGTGAAATACCAAGTGAAGTTCTTCTCATAGCATGGTCATGAAATATTGCAAATAAAACCATATGACAATGCGAACAAACCAAACAGAGTGACAAAGATGGCTTTGAAAAAACAATCAAACCAACACACAAACACTGTGAATGATTATCCATATGTATGTAGGTTGTTACCTTGCAAGTGAAGCGTCCATATTTAGTTCCATTTTCTAGCTGGTCGAGGGATTACCAAAGCCATCGCCAGGTTTGAGGGACAGAAGCCTTCCTCCTCCAAGAAAAATCTTGAGCAGAGCTTTGGATCCGAACAAAACCAAAAATAAATGATTGTGATCCAAAACAAAATCCATTTCAATAACCATAAGTTGACCAAGTGGTGGTTTTGCATGTGAAAATGAATGTTGGTAATATTGAATTGAAATCAACTTCCATGTGGCACTATCTACTGTTAAGTATAATATCCATTGCAACACATCTACCGTCAATATTCACCTACCATACTTAATGTGATCAACGTTCGGTCGATTCCACTGTATCATGTATCAAAACGCGAGCTCGAATTTAAGTTGGATACACAACGTGTTGGGTGGTATATTTGTGGTACACGAAGTAACCACGAATCTTCATCCCTGTATTATATATGCTTTTCTCAAAAACATAACCATGTCAATGATATACCATTGCAATCCTTAATAAAACATGGTGTATAACATATCATTTCATGTGGGTTTCGGTATCATATCCAAATATTTTTTATATTGTTTATAAAACCAATATAGCACCAATGTGGGTAAAAAGCGAAGGGATGCACGAGATAAGTGTGGACAAAAGGAACGTTGAGGATAACTAGGGAAATTAGTTGGGGGAGAGAATGTATTTGGAGGTGGAAAACTCTAAGGCGTAATGGATAAGGAAAATTCCAAAATTAAAACAATTTGTTTTAAATTTAAAGATAAATATTTGTACAAAAAGGGAATGGAATCTCAAATTCCAAAAGGTAGTTTGGTAGCATCTTATAGAGAAGGAAAAGAGAAAATAATAATGTGAGAAAATAATGCAACCTAGAGAGGACACTTCTCTCTATAAACATATTGCAAATGAACTGGGTTAGTAGAATATGGACTCAATTCCTTTACTTTCAAGTAAGGAGGGTTCTCAAAATTGTGTCTTGGAAAATTGGCCAGATCTCAGGTGTATAAAATTTCCACATGGCCTATAAATTTTGGGATTGAAGGAGGACTAAGTATGACAGGGGGCAAGGAGGTTATAAGCTTATGGAGAGGAGAAACCTAATTTTATACAGAAAAAATCTACAGACAAAAGGGATATTTGTCTTGGGATAAAAACTCTTACTTAGGCACTTGGATCGTGCTAAACCCCAGAGGAGGCGTTTCCATGATTTTCATGTTAGTTAACATGCGAGTTTTCATTATCTCCTAAAAGAACAAATCCCGTAAAATAATTTTGGAGCTCCATAACGCTGACGTGATCTTGAATCAAGAAACAAGCGAAGGGACAATGATCTAGAGTGATTTGGAAAAGATATTAGGTGATTTGAAATTTATTTTTGTAGACATAATAAGTATATCTAGTGAATACTTAATGGGTGCTTTTCAGCTCCATAATATTTGGTTCAGGTATAGGTGTTGATCCATTCTCTCAAGCGTTGGAAGAAATGATCACATTAATTAATTTGTATTGTCCATATGAAGACATAATGGTCTTTTGGGAAGGTTATTTTGTGGAATACATGCTAAGGTGTTTGAAACCAATATTTTGAGGGTATTTGAACTTCAGTTTGAGAAGATATGATATTTGGGGAAGTGAAACTCATCTCACTCCCAGGTTTGATTTCGTTGTAAAAAAATTAGAGGATGTAGGGATGAATGTTATTTGTTCGATATGTGTCATATATTTTGCAAGTAGTCTTAATCACATCATAGTGGGGGTTTAAGAGATGGCCCCAAAACAAGGAAAAACTCTCACATGCTCTATAGTGAAATAGGGAATTGCATAATTCTTAAGACGTCATGGATTGACAGAATTTGTCATAACTCCTAAAAAGTCATTATACCCACATTAAATCATAGTTTCAGAATATACCCATATTAAATATCAATTTCAAAATATTTGTTACAATAATGACACTGCTAATATTTTCTTTCATCAACATTAATGTGATTTACGTTACATGCGATGCAGGAGCATCTCTTCACCCAGCATGCACCGGCCAACTAACACATCACAACGCGCAATCAAGGAGAAGAGAGGCATCAACCCTCTCGATTTTCAAATTTAAAATTGTAATTAAATGAAAATTAATGTTTGTAAGGATGAGAGAGCCAAAGTTGTGCTTTTGAGCAGGCAGGAATTAGAGTCACCTTTAATAGTTGAAAGGCTGAGATCTAGGTTCGATTCGGAGTAGATAGCCATTGAATGTAATTCAATCTAATTTATGAGAGTAGGTGAGATGGAGGGAAGAGATCGAGGAACACCCTGTTGTAAAAACATATTTTGTATCTGTATTCATCAGAACTAGCATGTATAAAAGGAAGAGAGGAGAGGGTCGAGACTCTGTAGCAGTCCGAGATTACCCAGATTGTAACAGGCATTCTTATTAATAAAAAGAGAATTTTTTGCTGCACTTGAGTCTTTGTGTGTTTATGAATGAATATCTCCTTCATGTGTCAACGTTGTAGATGTATGTTAGATTTCGTCTGCAGGTGATAGATAGATTTTCCTATCTATTTGTGAGTTTGTTGGTTTCAGTCTGGTTCTTTTTTGTGGCTTCATGCAAGAGGTCGCATTACAAAATACTAAGGGTTCTGTAAGCCAGTGCAAGAGTGAACTTCTGAGTTCTACGGAATTCAGACAGAGACGTGTCAGGAGGGCGTACCAGAGGAATCATCAACTTAAGGGGATAAGCCTCAAGGTTGCTGAACAAATTGGAGGTGAAGGTTGTGCAGAGGAAGGCACAGAGAAGAAAAAATTGTGAGAATTTTGTGCAGCTCTGCCAAGAGGGCATTGAGCAAGTGAACAGAGTGAACGTTTGTAAGAACTCTATTCTCAGTTCTGAGGTAAGAGAAGTGTAAATGAGAAGACACTCACATCGTTACTGCACACTATGTTGGCTAAGCAAGGTATGCTTGAGCAGGAGTTTTCAAGAGGACACTTGCATCTCTTCGAGGGACAGAAGAGACACATACCTTTGATATCCGAGCAGTTGAAGCTCAAGGAGGGAAAATATGTGTGCAGGGAGTGCACCAGGAAAAAACTCAAGTGAAGGTGTTGAACAATGGCCATGCGAAGGCCAGTGAAGTGCAAGGAGAAAGCGTGGAGTGAACTTGTTTCATGTTCAAAGAAGCTCAGGAGGTCAAGTGCGGTGAAAGTGTGCGAGAAGGAACACAAGAAGTCTTCGGAAGAAGACGCGAAGAAAGGCCAAGAGCCTTAGAAAAAGAGAAAATTTGACAAAGATCAGGAGGGATAACGTTTCTAGAATGAAATACAAACCCAAGGTTTACATGACTCCCAGGAGAAAAACAGAACCTGACGAAACCTTCAATGCTTAGAAATATTCTAAGTTTGAGAGAAACACAAGATCAGGAGGAGGAGCGTCGGCAACCATCGGATAAGCTACAAAGGAGAAGATATGCACCATTGATATCCACGTCTAGACGTGGGAAGGGAAGAATGAGAGAGAGTGGTTCTGAGTCGTCAGATCTGAGTGCATAGAGCGACTGTCGTCAGATGAGCAGGAGGCGCACGGAATCTAACTTCTTGCACACAAGGGGTGACTTCTTATTTTTGTTTTCGGGGTTGGAGAACAACATGCTCGGGGTTGAGGATTACAAAATCCTGAAAGAATTCATGACCGTTCATTGTGGAGGGAACATGGTGAAGATCTGGAAGTCATCGGGGTTTCGAGACTTAGGCGTAGAAGGGTGGTGAGGAGCGAGGACTCGAAATCGCCGGAATCGCGAAATCATTTTGGAACGTTGGATATGGGGTGATAGGTGTCATAGATCTACACCAATAGAAGATTTGGGCACCGGGAAATCAGAGGGGAAGACTTCCCCGAAATTGCGAAAGGAAAACGCCGACAAAATCGTGACTGTTGGTCAGCGACATATCTGGACCATAGATCTAGGTCAGCGGGCTTCCAGGAGTCAGGAATTTGAAGGGCGAGAGGTTGGAGTTGCATCGCGATTCCCCAGAATCACGAAAGCCGAAGTGCTCGGAGGAATATGCCTAGGCAACAGGACAAGGTCACGTGGACAAGGCTCAAGGGAGGAAATTTCCATCCGGTATCCCTTTTCGGGGTTTTGGAGGTTGAAAGACCAAGAGCGCTTGCACAGGAATCGCAAAGTCATGAATTCCGAAATCCCTATTGGGTTGAGGCTGTGGTCACATTTGTGGGCATATGGACACGAGTTAAGGGAGGAGCTAGCTGTGGGGCTAGGCTCAAATCAAAGTTCGGGGTTTCATATAATTTGGGTGTTGGGTTTGTATCACGCCAACACTCCCGAAGTCTCGATTTGTGAAAGGTGCCTCTTGGCATGGCCTGAGGTCATAATGTCATGGTCGTGTGGAGGTGAAGACTCGCTCCTGGTGCATATTTACGTGGGTGGGGTTTTCGTGGAGGACGTATGGATTGTTTAATTTGAGGTTCCAGCCAGGAATCGAAGGAGCTAATCCAGCTCAGTGTAGAAAATGAACGATCATTGACCGGGAGGTCAGCGAACCCTGCCGAGGAACAGGCAGGGGGTCTCTATTACAAATATATTATTATTTGAGGTGCGAATATATAGCGACTCTATACTCTAACACAGTTCATAACAAATCACATGGTATGGATTGACGGATACTTTTCTCTGTCAAAAAAAAATGAAAAGGATAAATATTGAATATTGTGAGACAATAAACACTGTTAAATGTCAATTCATTTCAAATTTGATGAAAATACTAAACCCTAATGCTTCATGAGGTTAAGTTAATTCTAGGACATTGTTTAAAAATTCATTGGACAACAAATCACTTGAAGACTTTAGTTTCCTACTTTCTGAGTATTGGAAAAAAAAAACCAAGTGGGCAAATGGTGATAGAAGGAGAAATGAGTATGAGGGTGTAGGTATACCAATATTCACATCTACCGCCAATATTCACCTACCGTACTTAATGTGATGAACGTTGTGTCGATTCCACTGTATCATGTATCAAAACGCGAGCTCAAATTTAAGTTGGATACACAACGTGTTGGGTGGTATATTTGTGGTACACGAAGTAACCACGAATCTTCATCCCTGTATTATATATGCTTTTCTCAACAACATAACCATGTCAACGATATAACATTGCAATCCTTAATAAAACATGGTGTATAACATATCATTCCATGTGGGTTTCGGTATCATATCCAAGGATTTTTTATATTGTTTATAAAACCAATATAGAACCAATGTGGGTAAAAAGCGAAGGGATGCACAAGATAAGTGTGGACAAAAGGAACGCTAAGGATAACTAGGGAAATTAGTTGGGGAAGAGAATGTATTTGGAGGTGGAAAAATCTAAGGCGTAATGGATAAGGAAAATTCCAAAATTAAAACAATTTGTTTTAAATTTAAAGAGAGATATTTGTACAAAAAGGGAATGGAACCTCAAATTCCAAAAGGTAGTTTGGTAGCATCTTCTAGAGAAGGAAAAGAGAAAATAATAATGTGAGAAAATAATGCAACCTAAAGAGGACACTTCTTTCTATAAACATATTGCAAATGAACTGGGTTAGTAGAATATGGACTCAATCCCTTTACTTTCAAGTAAGGAGGGTTCTCAAAATTGTGTCTTGGAAAATTGGCAAGATCTCGGGTGTATAAAATTTCCACATGGCCTATAAATTTTGGGATTGAAGGAGGACTAAGTATGACAGGGGGCAAGGAGGTTATAAGCTTATGGAGAGGAGAAATCTAATTTTATACAGAAAAAATCTACAGACAAAAGGGATATTTGTCTTGGGATAAAAACTCTTACTTAGGCACTTGGATCGTGCTAAACCCGAGAGGAGGTGTTCCCATGATTTTCATGTTAGTTAACATGAGAGTTTTCAGTATCCCCTAAAAGAACAAATCCCGTAAAATAATTTTGGAGCTCCATAAGGCTGATGTGATCTTGAATCAAGAGACAAGCAAAGGGACAAAGATCTAGAGTGATTTGGAAAAGTTATTAGGTGATTTGAAATTTATTTTTGTAGACGTAGTAGGTATATCTAGTGAATACTTAATGGGTACTTTTCAGCTCCATAATATTTGGTTTAGGTATAGGTGTTGATCCATTCTCTCAAGAGTTGGAAGAAATGGTCACATTAATTAATTTATATTGTCCATATGAAGACATAATGGGCTTTTGGGAACGTTATTTTGTGGAAGACATGCTAACGTGTTTGAAACCAATATTTTGAGGGTATTTGAACTTCAGTTTGAGAAAATATGATATTTGGGGAAGTGAAACTCATCTCACTCCTAGGTTTGATTTCCTTGTAAAAAAATTAGAGGATGTAGGGATGATTGTTATTTGTTCGATATGTGTCATATATTTTGCAAGTAGACTTAATCACATCATAGTGGGGGTTTAAGAGATGGCCCCAAGATAAGGAAAAACTCTCGCATGCTCTATAGTGAAATAGGGAATTGCATAATTCTTAAGACGTCATGGATTGACAAAATTTGTCATAGTTGCAAAAAAGTCATTATACCCACATTAAATCATAGTTTCAAAATATACCCATATTAAATCTCAATTTCAAAATATTTGTTACAATAATGACACTGCTAATATTTTCTTTCATCAACATTAATGTGATTTACGTTACATGCGATGCAGGAGCATCGCTTCACCCACCATGCACCGTCAACCTAACACATCACAACACGCATTCAAGGAGAAGAGAGGCATCAACCCTCTCGATCTTCAAATTTAAAATTGTAATTAAATGAAAATTAATGTTTGTAAGGCTAAGAGAGCCAAAGTTGTTATTTTGAGCAGGCAAGAATTAGAGTCAACTTTAATGGTTGGAAGGATGAGATCTAGGTCCGATTAGGAGTAGATAGCCATTGAATGTAATTCAATGTAATTTATGAGAGTAGGTGAGATGGAGGGAAGAGATCGAGGAACGTCATGTTTTAAAAACATATTTTGTATATGTATTCATGAGAAGTAGCATGTATAAAAGGAAGAGAGCAGAGGGTCAAGACTCTGTAGCAGTCCGAGCTTACCCAGATTATAACAGGCATTGTTATTAATAAAAAGAGTCGTTGTTCCTGCACTTGAGTCTTTGTGTGTTTATTAATGAATATCTCTTTCATGTGTCAACGTTGTAGATGTATGTTAGATTTCGTCTGCAGGTGATAGATAGAGTTCCCTATCTATTTGTGAGTTTGTTAGTTTCAGTCTGGTTCTTTTTGGCTTCATGCAAAAGGTCGCATTACAAAATACTAAGGGTTGTTTAAGCCAGTGCAAGAGTGAACTTCTGAGTTCTACGGAATTCAGACAGAGACATGTCAGGAGGGCGTACCATAGGAATCATCAACTTAAGGGGATAAGCCTCAAGGATGTTGAACAGCTTGGAGGTGAAGGCTGTGCAAAGGAAGGCACAGAGAAGACAAAATTGTGAGAATTATGGGAAGCTCTGCCAAGAGGGCATTGAGCAAGTGCATAGAGTGCACGTGAGTAGGAACTCTATTCTGAGTTCTGAGATAAGAGAAGTGTAAAGGAGAAGACACTCACAGCGTTACTAAACACTATGTTGGCTAAGCAAGGTATGCTTGAGTAGGAGTTGCCAAGAGGACACTTGCATCTCTTCGAGGGATAGAAGAGACATATACCTTTGAGGTCCGAGAAGTTGAAGCTCAAGGAGGGAAAATATGTGTGCAAGGGGTGCACCAGGAAAAAACTCAAGTGAAGGTGTTGAACGACGGCCATGCGAAGACTAGTGAAGCGCAAGGAGAAAGCGTGGAGTGAACTTGTTTCACGTTCAAAGAAGCTCAGGAGGTCAAGTGAAGTGAAAGTGTGCGAGAAGGAACACAAGAAGTCTTCAGAAGAAGACGCGGAGAAAGGCCAAGCGCCTTAGAAATAGAGAAAAGTTGACAAAGCTCAAAAGGGATAGTGTTTCTAGAACGCAATAGAAACCCAAGGTTTACATGACTCGCAGGAGAACAACAAAAGGACGAGACATTAAACGCTTAGGAATATTCTAGGTTTGAGAGAAACACAAGCTCAGGAGGAGGAGCGTCAGCAGCCATCGGATAAGATACAGAGGAGAAGATATGGACCATTGATATCCATGTCTAGACGTGGGAAGGTAAGAATGAGAGAGAGTGGTTCTGAGTCGTCAGATCTGAGTGCATAGAGTGACAGTCGTCAGATCTGCAGGAGGCGCACAGAATCTAACTTCTTGCACACAAGGGGGGACTTCTTATTTTGGTTTTCGGGGTTGGAGAACAACGTGCTCGGAGTTGAGGATTACAAAATCCCGAAAGAATTCATGACCGTTCATTGTGGAGGGCACATGGTGAAGATATGGAAGTCATCGAGGTTTCGAGACTTAGGCGTACAAGGCCGGTGAAGAGCGAGGACTCGAAATCACCGGAATCGCGAAATCATTCTGGACCGTTGGATACGGGGTGATAGGTGTCATAGATCTACACCAATATAAGATTTGGGCACCGGGAAATCATAGGGGAAGAATTCCCCAAAATTGAGAAAGGAAAACGCCGACAAAATCGTGACCCTTGGTCAGCGACATATCTGGACCATATATCTAGGTCACCGGGTTTCTAGGAGTCGAGAATTTGAAGGGCGATAGGTTGGAGTTGCATCGCGATTCCCCAGAATCACGAAAGCCAAAGTGCTTGGAGGAGTATCCCTAGGCAATAGGAAAAGGTCACGTGGACAAGGCTCAAGGGAGGAGTTTTGCATCCAGTAGCCCTTTTCGGGGTTTTTGAAGTTGAAATTCGAGGAGTGCTTGCACAGGAATCGTGAAGTCATGAATTCCGAAATCCCTATTGGGTTGAGGTTGTGGTCACATTTGTGGTCATATGGACATGAGTTAAGGGAGGATCTAGCTGTGGGGCTAGGCTCAAATCAGACTTTGGGGTTTCATATATTTTGGGTGTTGGGTTTGTATCACACCAACACTCCCGTAGTCCCGATTTGTGAAAGGCACCTCTTGGCATGGCCTGAGGTCATAACGTCGTGGCCGTGTGGAGGTGAAGAATCAGGCTTAGTGCATATTTACGTAGGTGGGGCTTTCGTGGAGGACGTATGGATTGTTTAATTTGAGGTTCCAGCCAGGACTCGAAGGAGCTAATCCAGTTCAGTGTAGAAAACGAACGATCATTGATTTGGAGGTCAGCGAACCCTGTTGAGGAACAGGCAGGGGGTCTCTATTACAAATATATTATTATTTGAGGTGCGAATATTTAGAGACTCTATGCGATAATTAACCTACAAATGAGAAAAGAAAATTCAAAACCCATGGTATATTTTTGTGTCTTAATGAAACATAGAAAAATATATACTCTAACACAGTTCATAACAAATCACATGGTATGGATTGATGGATACTTTTCTCTGTTAAAAGGAAAGGAAAAGGATAAATATTGAATATTGTGAGACAATAAACATTGTTAAATGTCAATTCATTTCAAATTTGATGAAAATACTAAACCCTAATGATTCATGAGGTTAAGTTAATTCTAGGACATTGTTTAAAAATTCATTGGACAACAAATCGCCTGAAGACATTAGTTTTCTACTTTCTGAGTATTGGAAAAAAAAATACCTAGTGGGGAAATGGTGATAGAAGGAGAAATGAGTATGAGGGTGTAGGTATATAGTATTGAACCCAACCGATCCAATTTATATGCATATGAAATTTATTAATAATGTATGAAGTAATCAATCTCATAAGTGTAGGAATTACGTTGTCATTTTATTCCCATAAGTCCACCAATATCGTGAATTGAAGACTGGGATATGAACATCTTTCCAGCTAGCCGATTGCTTCTCATCTGCGTCAAGCCTAAGTATTTCCCCGGTTTGATTCTGAAACTCAATTCTCCCTTGGGATACATGGCAGCAATCTTGGGCATTTAATACAGTAATATTATCCTACAATTGCATTGATGGTGGTCGGAATTCATTTATGGAAGAATTCATTACGTTTGCCACTTTTGGAATTTGGAATTCATTACGGTCTACACCACTTTATTGAAAAGACATAATTCATTAAGCTGGACATTTCTTCCATAATCCAAATATACATATCCCTTAGAAATACAAATTGTAAAGAAATTCACATATTTAAATATTAGTTTTGGAATTAAAACTCTAGTAAAAGTAGAGACCCATTTAGAACTAAATTCATTGAACTTTAATAGTTGCAACACTCTTTGTATATATAACCACAAGAAACATAATTGTTATCCACTGCTTATACGTTGCATGTATGTCATGTAACCACAAGAAACATAAATGTTATCCCGCTGATAGATAGGTTGAATGGATGTCATGAACGACACCCACCAACCAAATTAGAATGATAACGAGAGAAAAACTCAACATTCTTTAACGATGTATGCAACATGTAATAGAGGCGTGATATTCGTATCAGGCATAGTAGATTTATACTTTTGAGAAAAAACCCAACATCATTCCAGCCATTTATACTTTTGAGAAAAATCCCAAAATCATTTTGAATGTCTCAAGCTACAATCATAGAGTTAAACGATTCGGGACATCCTCTCCTTTTGTTCATATATTAACAATACAGTGTCGAACATATATCCATATATCTATAATTATTTTTTTATATAAATATCCATGTCGAACATATATCCATATATATATGTATGTCATGTAACCACAAGAAACATAAATGTTATCCCGCTGATAGGTTGCATGTATGTCATGAACGAGACCCACCAACCAAATTATAATGATAACGAGAGACAAACTCGACATTCTTTAACGATGTATGCAACATGTAATAGAGGCGTGACATTTATGATAGGCTTATGGTGATAGCGTCTCGCGATGACATGTGAAATACCATGTGAAGTTCTTCTCATAGCATGGTTATGAAATATTGGAAATAATGCGCTTTTGGGAAGGTTATTTTGTGGAAGACATGCTAAGGTGTTTGAAAACAATATTTTGAGGGCATTTGAACTTCACTTTGACAAGATATGATATTTGGGGAAGTGCAACTCATCTCACTCCTTGGTTTGATTTCCTTGTAAAAAAGTTAGAGGATGTAGGGAGGAATTTTATTTGTTCGATATGTGTCATATATTTTGCAAGTAGACTTAATCACATCATAGTGGGGGTTTAAGAGATGGCCCCAAAATAAGGAGAAACTCTCACATGCTCTATAGTGAAATAGGGAAATTCATAATTCTTAAGACATCATGGATTGAAAGAATTTGTCATAACTCCTAAAAAGTCATTATACCCACATTAAATCATAGTTTCAAAATATACCCATATTAAATCTCAATTTACAAATATTTGTTACAATAATGACACTGCTAATATTTTCTTTCATCAACATTAATGTGATTTACGTTACATGTGATACAGGAGCATCGCTTCACCCAGCATGCATCGGCTAGCCAAATTTCATCCCTCTCGATTTTCAAATTTCAAATTGTAATTAAATGAAAATTAATGTTTGTAAGGCTGAGAGAGCCAAAGTTGTGATTTTGAGCAGGCAAGAATTAGAGTCGCCTTTAATGGTTGATAGGATGAGATCTATATCCGATTCAGAGTAGATAGCCATTGAATGTAATTCAATGTAATTTATGAGAGTAGGTGAGATGGAAGGAAGAGATTGAGGAATGCCCTTTTTTATCTGTATTCATCAGAACTAGAATGTATAAAAGGAAGAGAGGAGAGAGCCAAGACTCTGTAGCAGTCTGAGCTTACCCAGATTGTAACAAACATTCTTATTAATACAAAGAGCAGTTTTTCCTGCACTAGAGTCTTTGTGTGTTTATGAATGAATATCTCTTTCATGTGTCAACATTGTAGATGTATGTTAGATTTCGTCTGCAGGTGATAGATATATTTTCCTATCTATATGTGAATTTGTTGGTTTTAGTCTAGTTCTTTATGGCTTCATGCAAGAGGTCGCATTACAAAATACTAAGGGTTCTTTAAGCCAGTGCAAGAGTGAACTTCTGAGTTCTGCGGAATTCAGACAGAGACGTGTCAGGAGGGCGTACCAGAGGAATCATCAACTTAAGGGGATAAGCCTCAAGGTTGTTGAACACCTTGGAGGTGAAGAATGTGCAGAGGAAGGCACAAAGAAGACAAAATTGTGAGAATTCTGTGAAGCTCTGCCAAGAGGGCATTGAGAAAGTGCATAGAGTGCATGTGAGTAAGAACTCTATTCAAAGTTCTGAGATAAGGGAAGTGTCAAGGAGAAGACACTCACAGCGTTTCTGAACACTATGTTGGCTAAGCAAGGTATGCTTGAGTAGGAGTGGCCAAGATGACAATTGTATCTCTTCGAGGGACAGAAGAGACACATAACTTTAAGGTTCGAGCAGTTCAAGATCAAGGAGGGAAAAGACATGTGCAAGGAGTGCACCTGGAAAAAACTCATGTGAAGGTGTTGAATGACGGCCATGCGAAGTCTAGAGAAGTGCAAGGAGAAAGCATAGAGTGAACTTGTTTCACGTTCAAAGAAGCTCAAGAGGTTGAGTTTAGTGAAAGTGTGCCAGGAGGAACACGAGAAGTCTACGGAAGAAGATGCGAAGAAAGGCCAAGCGCCTTAGAAATAGAGAAAAGTAGACAAAGCTCATAAGTGTAGGAATTATGTTGTCTTTTTATTCCCATAAGTCCACCAATGTCATGAATTGAAGACTGGGATATCAACACCTTTCCAGTTAGCCCAGTGCTTCTGAATTGCGTCAAGCCTAAGTATTTTCCTGGTTTGATTATGAATCTCAATGCTCCCTTGAGATATATGGCAACAATCTTGGGAATTTAATACAGTAATATTATCCTACAACTGCATTGATGGCAGTGGGAATTCATTTATGGAAGAATTCATTACGTTTGCCACTTTTGGAATTTGGAATTCATTACGGTCTACACCACTTTCTTGAAATGGTGTAATTCATTAAGATGGACACTATTCCCATGGAAAATATGAAACTACTTTCATGCATTAAAAAATGCTAGAAAGTTATTAATATGGTGGGATGAGCTACAAGGTGACAGACATTGCCAAGGCAAGAAGAAGATCAATAGTTGGGACAGATTGATCGAAAAGATGAAGGCAAAATTCATCCCCAGAGATTATCAAATTACTCTGTTTCGAAGGATGCAAAAGTTGAGACAGAAGTTGATGATAGTGGAGTTGTACACTGAAGAGTTCTACAGGATGAACATCAGAGCACGTCATCGTGAAAGTAATTATGGAAAGGTTTCCAGATATATGAATGGCCTGAGATATGAAATTCAAGACGAGATGAGCATGATGACCATCCGAATGGTGGAAGATGCTTATCAAATGTCTCTAAAGGCAGACGAGAAGCTGAGCCGAAAGCAGGGTCAAAGAGGCCGAGGCAGAAGTCAAGCCAGGGGCAAGTCAGTTGTCCAAGATAGAAATCATAAGCCTAAGGAAGAATGGAAGAAACCTCAAACTCAAACTGAGAGAGGTGGAAGCTCACAACGAGGGAAATATGCTGAACATAAAGGGAAATATGTTGGACAGGGAAGACAATATGCTGATCAGAAAGGAGAGTATGCTGATAATGATAATTTTCCTCATACTAGAGGTAGAGGAAGAGGAAGAGGTGGAGTGATAACATGCTTCACATGCGGAAAGGATGGACACAAGTCTTATGAATGTCCAGACAAAAAGAGAGAAGGTGGAGAGGCTCACATTGTCGAACCTCAAAGGCATAATGTTGAAGCAGAAGATGATGAAGGCAGAAGATCGTTGATGATGAGAAAAGATCTTTTAATGCCAGAGAAGGAGGTGGAGAGTTCAGTCCAAAGAAATAGACTTTTTTGGACTTCATGCAAAACCAAAGATAGGGTATGCAAAGTCATTGTGGACAGTGGTAGCACAGATAATCTCATTTCAACGGAGATGGTAGAGAAGTTGGAGTTGGAGATGATTGTTCATCCAAGCCCATACAGAGTTTCATCTCTACAAAAAGGACATCAGGTAACTGTCACTAAACAATGTTTAGTTGAATTTAAGATAGGAGGATATAACGATAAGATACTTTGTGATGTCATTCCCATGGACGTTTGTCATTTATTGTTGGGTAGACCATGGCAATATGAAAGAAATGTGATTCATGATGGGAGGATGAACACATACACCCTAGAGAAGAATGGGAGAACTCACATGTTGCTTCCAATCAACGATAAAGAAGTGAAACCTGAAGTAAGCAACACTGTACTTCTCATGAGTGGGAAGGAACTTCTTAAGGAGGTTAAGAAGAAGGAGGAACCACAATTCATTGTGGTCGGGAAGCCAAAGATTGTTTGAACCAGCACAAGGGTAGATGATTTACTAGAAGAGGTTCAGGAACTACTGGAAGAGTTCGCTGACATAATAGTGGATGAACTACCTCGTTCATTGCCACCGATCAGAAGTGTGAGTCATCATATTGATCTCATACCTGGAGCTAGTTTTCCAAATAAAGCAACATACAGATTGACACCACAGGAGAATGAAGAGGTCAAAAGACAAGTCCAGGATTTGTTGGACAAAGGTTTGGTCAAGGAAAGCTTGAGTCCATGTGTTGTTCCGACAGTACTCAGTCCGAAGAAAGACGGAGGTCGGAGGATGTGTACTGACTCAAGGTAAATTAACAAGATAACCATCAGGTACAGATTTCCATTGCCAAGGATGGATGATCTGATGGATTGCTTGAGTGGAGCAAATTTTTTTTCAAAGATTGATTTAAAGAGTGGATATCACCAGATTCGTATGAAAGAAGGTGATGAATGGAAGACAACATTCAAAACCAATGAAGGGTTGTATGAATGTCTTGTTATGTCATTTGGCTTAATGAACGTGCCAAGTAAATTCATGAGATTGATGAATGAAGTCCTGAAGGATTTCATCGAAAAATTTGTCATTGTGTACCTTGATGACATACTGATTTTTAGTAAAACAAAATCTGAACATCTGAAACATTTGGCTATAGTGATGCAAAGGTTACAGCAGGAGGAGCTGCTGATAAACATGAAGAAGTCCTCATTCATGAAGATAGAACTCATTTATTTGGGTTTTGTTATTTCTGCAGATAAGTTGAGGATGGATCTAGATAAGGTGGAGGTAATTAAGAATTGGCTGTCACCAAATAATATCTTTGAGGTGAGAAGTTTTCACGGATTGGCTAGTTTCTACCGAAACTTCATCACGAATTTTAGTGGAATTAATGCACCAATTGTAATGTCCCCAAGGTCGAGCCCTGATGTAAAGATTGCATTATGAATTGCCGACACAATAAATGAGTGATGGGGGACTAAGCTTCCATAGAGTGGGAAAGGTATTAGGGGTTGGAAGGTGGGAAAAGGGGCTAAGTGTTGAGCCTAGGGGGCTTAAGCCTGGGAATAATATTTTAATATTGTCCCCAAAAGAAATGTGCATTTTATGTTTTATCCTAAGTTTCTGGTAAGGGGAGAACATGCAAGGGATATGTGTGTTGGTGGAACGCATGCAGTTTCATGGGTGACAAGTGTCAACCCTGACACATGCGAATAAAACGGCCAGGGTGAGCCATGAGAAAGGGTTCCTCCCCCATTCTACCCGATCATCTGAATGCATATGGAGCCCTGGATAGTACTACCAACCCGACTCCTGTAGAGAACCTTCGGGCATCATTGTGATTCGAAAGGTCTGTGTCTGGCTCTGAGAAAACTAGTGTGTATATTCCCTGAACGAGAAGCCTGCGTGGATTTGGGAAAGAGTCTTTGTTTGTTCTGGAAAGTTGGTACACCCCTTCTCTGTTCTAAACTGGGGAGTATGAATCGACCCCTACGTGGAAAACTCATCATGCATCCTTGAGAATCTAGAATGTGAGTCTATTCTGTGTTGCCAAATTGATAAAACATAAGTGTCTCATCACTGCTAAGCCTGGTTATACTGTTGCACCTGTCTGGAGCAGCCCTGGGGTGTTCATGTCTGGATTCCTGAGGATTGTGGTGGATGTGTAGTGTTTGATCCTGTGTGGCTTGTTGGCTAGTTTGTACAATGCTCTCTCCAAGTGAGAGAGGTGGTTGAAGTTGGAAGAACATGTTGTTGGACCTGTGATCGACTCTCTCCAGGAGAGAGAGTGCGCAGAGGAAGGAGAGAACTTCTGGAAGGAACCTTGTAGCTGCCATAGAGCCCGGAGACTTTCAGTCCAGCCTGTTCCTGTAACCCAAGGCAAGGAATATTAGCAGCCAAAGGACTATCCAGGTGACAGAGAAGGTGTATACTCCTGGGGTGGAACAGGCATGTGGGGAATGAGGGTCTGTGGGAAGTGAGCGTGGGAGGTTCCTTGGAGAGAATCCATTCCTTGTGGTTGTGTGTTGTTTTCCCTGTAACCTCAGCCTAGCCTAGGATTCCTTGTCTTCGGGTGGAGCTTAGTCCTAGCTCGGGGGTGACCCACTGTTGAGATGATGAGCAGTGTGGTCTACGGCGGGGAGGTTCGTGGAAGGCCTGCACTTGGTTGGTGGATTCTACCACTGTTAAAAGATAAGTATCTGATTATGTTTTTATCACATTTTGCATGAATCTACTGTTTATGTTATCATGATTTCCACTGTATATACGAATTAATATGGAATGGTATGGATTGTTAATTATAACAGTAAATAATATGTTTTACTATGTGCTTAAATGAGTTATGTATAGAGTGGTGTTATAAACTTCTCTTAATAGCAATCAAACCTTGGTAGCTAGAAAAGGGTGCGCTACAGTTTGGTATCAGTGCCAAAGTTTCGACAATGATCCTAGATGGGCCAGTGGAGAAGTCCTTGGACCAAGAATGCGAGGGAAATTGGGTCTGGGAGGCCAATTTTGGACCTTGGTTTGTTCCAAAGTGTCAAGGAGTTACTTGATGAGTTTTTAAGCTCAGGAGATATAGCGACATTATGAAACCGCAACCAGTGTGGTATAATTCCACAGGGAGAGAGGACTCCACACCATAAGTGTAGGAGATTTAGGATATGTTTGGGAGGGAAGGTGAACCATCATGACCATTATATATGGAAAGTGTGCACAAGGTTTAAAGCCCTTTGGAATTGCACAGGAGTGTGGAAATCGTGATATGCGAAATCTCGAGTTAGTTAGGAATCGTCTAAGCCGTCAGATCTCAGCTGGAAAACCCAACAGTCGTTGGATCTGTTAGGAGATATCAGAGGGTTAAAACCCTAATGAATAGGGGCGAAAGCCTGAAATAGATCTAGATCATCTGAATGACGGAGGCCACGTGTCGTGAGATTTCCCATTTCGGGAAATTGGGAATCGCGATATCGGGAGTCCTGATAATAATTGATCGGGACTTTCCATGGTGGAAACCCCAGAGCAGTCATGGATTGTCCGATGTAAGGAGGCCACGTGTCGATAGATTACCCATTTCTGGAAATTGGGGATCAAGGATTCGGGAGTTCCGTTGACAAGAACTCGGGCTCTTGCCCTGATAAATCCCGACCCATAATGTCGAGACGTTAGCATGTGGCTAAGTCTCGATGAACGGATGAGATTCCTTTAGGAATCTCAAGGTCTGTAATGACCGTTATATGTGAGGAAGAGATGTCGGCTTTAAGTTGGGGTGCGAATGCGGATTAAGGTAAGTAGCGAGAAGATCTGGATGGCCAGAGTCCACCCGCCCAGATCTATGGCTGAGGTTTCATTCCAGAGCCCCCTTGTTGTACTGCCTTTAGCGGTAGGGGGGGGGTCTGGAATTGGACATGCAACTCTCGAATGATTGAGATTAATTCACCTTGATAAATGGTGCTCAGGTGAATTGCAAACCCCCTTTCCATTCTGCCTTTAATGGAGGGGGGGGTCCAGAATAGTGTGGTATGTTAAATGGGGCCCCCTCCTGTCCTATTGACTACCGTGTCACATTTCCTCTCTGCCACCTGTGCTCCACTTAACCGTGCGACAGGGCCTGTTCTCATTGGCTGTTCTCTAGCTCTATTGGGATTTGTCCCTATTGGCTGGTCACTAGCCCTGTCGGGGTACGGCGGTTGCAAAGTCGAATGATTCAAAATTCCTATGGTGCCGAGTAATGAAATACCAAGAGGTTCCATGATTATTTGACTTGTGATCATGACCCCCGATCACAGGGGAAACAAAAGAGGAAGAGTTAGCTTACGCTAGGGCTCCATAGATATTTTGGGGCTCTGAGTCTATGGAAATCAACAGAATATTTTGATTAGGTAGTGGGTGTGTGACAAAGAAGAAATCGACGTTTTGGGAGATGGGAGGTGAGAAGAGGTGAACACCTTTGAAACCCCGAAATCCCAAAACAATCTACACCGTAGATCGTGGGGAGAAGAGCTTGACCATTGGATCAAGTAGTTTAGTAGACAGTGATTTCAAGATTTCGGCAAATGGAAGTTCAAGATGTGTGGATGCATGAACTTCCGATGCCCGAAACCACTAAACATCGAAAGGATTTGCGTCGTAGATCTGAGAAAGCTATGACCGTTGGATTTTACTAGGAATAGAAGTGGACACATGAATGTGTACCACATGCCAGTGGGTCGAGAAGAAAAGTGAGAGTGGTGGGACCCGATGACGTTGTTAAAAGCGACGTGGACCCTCATGAACGTGCCACGTGCCACCGTGGTTGTGGGTGACCACTGTTCTATGTGGGTCCGGAGGGTAAAGTAAATCGAAATTTCAGAAGTCGAGGGGTTGGGAAGGAAAGAAAGTCTAAAATCCTCATGGACCGAAACCCCAAAACCCGAAGTCCTGAAATCTCCGAAGACAGAAGAATCATAGCAGATTTTAAGGATGACAACTATGTTGTGGGCCCAGGGAATAAGGAAACCAAATTTTCAGAATTCAGGAATTGAAATGATAAAAGGTTGGGAGTCACTGCAAAATGAACTCCTTGGTGCCGAAAACCCGAAGTCCCGGGTACCGAAAACCCAAAGGCCGAAAATCCCGAAATGATGAAAATGAAAGTTTCGAAAACCCAAAAATTGCGAAGCCGAGCAGATCTCGGAAAAGTCGTGAAATTGAAACATTTTCTTAACATCGATTGTTATGAAAGATGAGGAATTGTCAAGAAACAAAGGCCTGGCAAATTCTAATCATCTGCGCATTTTTATTGCAGAAGGTTGACGAGTGCCAGAACTGATTTGAATTTCCACAAAGTGCAAAGAAATGGAAGAGACACATAATTCTTCCAATTCAGAAAACGAAGCTCAAAAGAGATAGCATGGAACTTTTGGTATGAAGAGTGCGCATATTCGGCGCAAGGAGTGCTTATAGAGGGAACTTGTTTTAAGTTCAAAAGACTCCAGGAGACGAGCGTAGAGGGTGCCAGGAGGACACCAGAAAGTCTTTTGGAAAACACTAAAGGGTCAAGTCCCTTTGAGATAGATTAAGTTAAAATCTCTGAGAGAAATAGAGCAAGTTCACACGCCGAGCGCAAGTGTGCGGAAAGGTGAAGTTAAAATTTCACTAACTGAAGCTCGGAAGGGAAAACACTATCGAAGCCTTCGAATTATTTGAAATCCTTCAAGTTAGGGAGGAAGTCAATTCTACAAGAATTGATGCCAAGATATTTGGAAAGAAGTCATTTAGAATTTGAACGAACGATCAGAATTCTCCATGGAGAACTCGCGAAATCCCAAGGACCGTAAGATAGCCAGAAGTTGGAAGGTGGTTAGTGGATAGAGAAACTCGCCACTCTAGGATCCAGAATAAAGTGGGTCGTTGGTCATGGTTGGTTTGAACCGTTGGATCATTTCATAATTTCAGGGATTGTGAACTTGGAGCACAGGCCAAATTCTTCGTCACTCCAAGTCCCAAATCGCAAAAAGAGATTAACAAGGATAGAATTGGACGGTGGAGTGATTCCAGGAAGAAGTGCCAAAAACCCGTGAGCTGTCGGATCCAGCCAAATGCAAGGAAGATAATGGTAAGAGTCATTCAGTACTCGAAGTCTCACGGGAGGTATTGAACCATCGATCTCAGGGAAGATCGAACCATTGATTCCTTTCATCGGGAATTCAGAGAATTGAAAGTTGGGAGAACAGAGGAAGTTGTTCTCAAAAAAATCCTGAAACGCAAACTTACAATTCGCGAGGAAATATTTAGACCATTGAATCATGGTGAGTGTCAGCCGTTGATATGACACACTTGAATTTCATGAAGATGGAAGTTGAAAGAGGGAAGAGAACTGCTTTCTAATTTCGCGAACCGTGAAATCTCGATTCACGAGAAAAAGGATCCACACCGTTGGATTATGAAGAGCTTTGAGTTGTTGGATATAACTCACATATATTTCAGAAAACTAGAGACCAGAAGAAAAGAAGGGGAAACTGTTTTTCAAAACCCTGAAATGCGAATTGTCGATTCACGATTAATTGACCAGGACCGTCGAACCCGGAAAGCTATGGACCTTTGATCTGAGGCAAGAGGGGTTCGGGAGTTCGGACCTCAGGAGAAAGGAGGAGAGCTAATCCTCGAATTTTGTTAGAGGTCACACCGGTGGAAGTTAAAGGAAGAGCTAGGACGCACTAGACTCTTGTTTCAGATTTCAGGGATAGAGAGAGTCGAGGGTGGCTCATATCGAAACACCTGAGACGCGAAATCCTGAAATGCATTTTGGATAGGCGCGTGGTCATAGCCAGTGGCCATGTAGGAGAAACTTGTAGGAATCCTGGAAGAATTGAATGCTTCTGGGATCCGTAAGAAAAAGGGTTATAGGGAGAAAGAAGTTGCTGCAATTTGTGGCAGCAAGTATGTTATGGCTTGTTTGGCCAGCCCAAGGAAAGAATGATTGCATGTCGCAGGTGTTGTTGGTAATTTTGCTACCTCATGAAGGAAGCAACAGAGAGATGAAGAGATGGTTATAAGTCTGATAAAAGAAGCATGAAAGCTTCTACTGCTATCAGATATTCAGGTAGTATAATTTTTAATGGCAGTCATGCAGGTATGAGTTCTATCACTCTTTTTCCATAATTGTTGAAAGGAAATTATGGTAATAATTTCCTCAGCCAGAGCTATGTTATTAAATCACATGATTATATTATTTGAATGCATACCATCGGATGTGGTAAAGGTTGTAGGCATGTGTTAATTCAAATATTTTTACCTTCTGAATGCACACATCGACATAGTAGAATGTCATGTTAATTTTCTTATGGGGTAATAACCAAAGAATTAAAAGATAAGAACTTGTTACAAGAATGAAGGCAAGAAAGCTAGTAATGTATGAGACCAAGACATGGTTGGATATGGAAAGGTACATATATGGAAAGATTATGAGCCACACCAGGTACCAGAAGCTTCCTACTTTTAAATAAACTTGGGCTGCAACCTTTTTGCTAACACTAATGAATACTACAGAATTATATTCTTGGTGTAGTGTTTGGGTAAGAAAGGAAGGCATCCAATTAATTGGAAAGATAATAGGAAGTGTAGGGAGAATGTGGCAACACGTTGGTCAGAATTCCAACCCATGGATGGTGAGATACATGACTGAGATAGAGAGCATTATGTAATTCAATGGAAGGTGCATTGAATAAGAATGCATTGAGAATCATGCTCATGCATAATCAGTGATATAATTGCATACTAAGTGCAATGGTTGAATATGTTTGGCAAGTACATGCATATATATTATTGCATGGAAATAATTATGTTGATGGTTCAAATGTTGCTAACCCTTGAAATTGAGAACATTTTAGGAACTGTTAAACACTGCAACAGGAAAGTTGCAAGCCAGGTAGTCACAAGAATGGAGACTACATAAAATTTTGTGTTCAGAAAATTGAAATAATGAACTTACTGTTGTTAACTATGGACATGCATATGCATAGAATGATGAGTCATTCTATTGGTCAAGTTGTTTGGTAATTGTGATTGAATTGCTAGGTGTAGAAATTCTAATATTATTGCATAAGATGTTGTACATATTGAATTATGATGTACAGAAAATACCGACAATTTGTTGGCAGTATGCAAGATGAAGTCTTGCAAGAAAATTGTAGGCATTTTTGTGCCTATGGAAAAATCACAGGGATGACTGCATTCATAATGTGGCAACAACCAAGATGAATCATGAAATAGGATGTCATGTTTTGGGAATAAAACTTGAATTTTCTTTCGAATTAATTGGAATTCCTAAATGAATTCTTGTATGCTCTCTCATGATAACTGCATGTGGTTGATGTAGATGAGATGATGTTGATAAAAGTTAAAATGTTGGCTACAAAGAGTATCTTGGGAAGATGCTGCTTGGAAACCTTTGAGGGCAGTTGGAACTCCTGGAGCCACGGTGCTCTAAGACTTTCGGTCCGGCCTGTTGCCAAGCCCAAGGAAGGGAGGTGTAGCACCGATGGACTGTGCTTATGAAGGTGTATACTCCCGGGTGGATAGGCATGTGGGGAATGAGAGATCGTTGGTTGGAGTACTGTCGAGGTTTGAATGGTTGGAGTGTTGTTGAGGTCTGGTACCTTGGCCTAGGCCATGTGGATAAGGATTGTGGACCATGGCTATCTTGGGAAGCCATTTCCCGATGGAGTCATAGCTCTGGTCTGGGGTGGAAGGTCTCTCAATCAAAAGATAAGTACAATTCTCTATTTATTCTATGTTGTGTATGTTGTATACAGTTTTAATGTTATTGAATTTGTTTGTATATACATACATATACAGTGCATATATGGTTTCATTACTACATCCATGATTGTACCTAAGATGTCTCATATTTCATTACTTAAGAAATATATATACCTGATGCTAATCGTGTAATCGATTGGAATATGATTCAGGTGGAACCAGAAAGTGTCCTGCAAGTGCATCCTGTGCGCATATTGGATAGGAAAATAAAACAACTCCGGAATCAAGCTATTGAGCTTGTAAGGGTCCAGTGGACCTGGTACAGTCTTGAGAACGTGACATGGGAGCATGAGGACGCTATACGGGCGTAATACCCGCATATTTTTGAAGATTTTGGAAATCTTGTTGATGCTGTGTGAAAGTTTCACTGAGGACAATTCAAAAATAAGGGAGGGGGATTGTAATGTCCCCAAGGTCGAGCCATGATGTAAATATTGCATTATGAATTGCCAAAATGATGAATGAGTGATGGGGCACTAAGCTTCCACAGAGTGGGCAAGGTATTAGGGGTTGGAAGGTGGGAAAAGGGGCTAAGTGTTGAGCCTAGGGAGCTTAAGCCTGGGAATAATATTTTAATATTATCCCCAAAAGACATATGCATTTTATGTTTTATCCTAAGTTTCTAGAAAGGGGAGAACATGCAAGGGAGATGCGTGATGGTGGAACTCATGCAGTTTCATGGGTGACAAGTGTCAACCCTAACGCATGCGAATAAAACAGCTAGGGTGAGCCGTGAGAAAGGGTTCCTCCCCCATTCCACCCGATCGTCTGAATGTGTATGGATCCCTAGATAGTACTACCAACCCGACTCTTGTAGAGAACCTTCGGGCGTCCATGTGATTCAAAAGCTCTGTGTCTGGCTCTAAGAAAAACGGTGTGTATATTCCCTGAACGAGAAGCCTGCGTGGATTTGGGAAAGAGTTTGTGTTTGTTCTGGAAAGTTGGTACACCCCTTCTCTATTCTAAATTGGGGAGTCTGAATCGACCCCTACATGAACGACTCATCACGCATCCTTGAGAATCCAGAATGTGAGTCTACTCTGTGTTTCCAAATTGAGAAAACAGAAGTGTCTCGTCCCTGCTAAGCCTGGTTATACTGTTGCACCTGTCTGGAGCTTCCTTGGGGTGTTCGTGTCTGGATTCCCGTGGATTGTGGTGGACGTGTAGTGTTTGATCCTATGTGTCTTGTTGGCCAGTTTGTACAATGCTCTCTCCAGGTGAGAGAGGTGGTTGAAGTTGGAAGAACAAGTTGTTGGACCTGTGAGCGACTCCCTCCAGGAGAGAGAGTGCCCAGAGGAAGGAGAGAACTCCCGGAAGGAACCTTGTAGCTACCATAGAGCCCGAAGACTTTTGGTCTGTCATGTTCCTGTAACCTAAGGCAAGGGAGATTAGCAGCCGAAGAACTGTCCAAGTGACAGAGAAGGTGTATACTCCTGGGGTGAAACAGGCATGTGGGGAATGAGGGTCTCTGGGCAGTGAGCGTGGGAGATTCCTTGGAGAGAATCCCTTCCTTGTGGTTGTGTGTTGTTTTCCTTGTAACCTCAGCCTAGCCTAGGATTCCTTGTCTTGGGGTGGAGCTTAATCCCAGCTCGGGGGTGACCCACTGTTGAGTTGATGAGCAGTGCGGTCTACAGCTGGGAGGTTCGTGGAAGGCCTGCACTTGGCTGGTGGATTGTACCACTGTTAAAAGATAAGTATCTGATTATGTTTTTATCACGTTTTTCATGACTCTACTTTTTATGTTATCATGATTTCCGCTGTGTATACGAATTAATATGGAATGCTATGGATTGTTAATTATAGCAGTAAATAATATGTTTTACTCTGTGCTTAAATGAGTTATGTATAGAGTGGTGTTATAAACTTCTCTTAATAGTGATCAAACCTTGATAGCCAGAAAAGGGTGTGCTACACCGATGATGGACACAGTGAAGAAGAGACACAAGTCTTTTCACTGGACATAAGAGGCTGAGAAGAGTTTTAATCTGTTGAAGGGGAAGACCACAGAACAACCAATTCTAGTGTTTCCTGATTTCCAAGAGACATTTCAAGTGAAATGCGATGCAAGTGGATTTTCAATAGGGGCAGTCTTGAGTCAAGAAGACAGGCCGATAGCATACTTCAACGAAAAAATGAATGAAGCGAAAGTGAAATACTCCACTTATGACAAGGAGTTCTATGCTATTATTCAGGCATTGAAGAAATGAAAGCATTACTTGATCCCTAAGGAATTTGTCTTATACAGTGATAAACATTCACTGCAGTTTGTGACTCAATAGGAAAAGTTGAATCAAAGACATGTTAAGTGGGTTGAATATATGCAAAATTTCACTTTTGTGATTAAACATATTTCTAGTACTGCTAACAAAGTTGTTGATGCTTTGAGTAGGAAGTATTTGCTATTACAGGAGTTCAAAGTCAAAACATTGGGTTTTGATGATCTCAGGGACATGTATAGAGATGATCCATATTTTAAAGAGGCGTACGAAGAAGTTGAGAATCCAATTCTCAGGGATAGAAGCCAATGGGAAAAATACATGATCTAGGAAGGATTATTGTTTAAAGGTAATCAACTTTGTATTCCAAAATGCTCCATGAGGGAGAATTTGCTGAAGGAAAAACACAGTGGAGGATTGGCCAAACACTTCGGTCACGACAAGACGTTCACAAAGTTGAATGAGTCATATTTTTGGCCAGGAATGCGAGTAGATGTCAAAAGATTTGTGGACAGATGTAGAATTTGTCAACATTCAAAAGGCAAGAGGCAGAATGCAGGATTTTATCAACCATTGCCCATACCTGAGAGGTCATGGGATGCAGTCAGCATGGAATTCATATTGGGGTTGCCAAGAACACAAAGAGGGTTTGAATCGATATTTGTGGTGGTGGATAGATTTTCCAAGATGGCACACTTCATTCCATATCAGAAAATCAGTGACGCAACTCACATTGCGAATCTGATTTTCAAAGAAGTCATTCAACTTCATGGCTTGCCAAGAAGCATAGTTTTGGATCGAGACACTAAGTTCATAGGACACTTTTGGAGGACCTTATGGAAGAAGTTGGGAACTAACTTGTCATTCAGTTCGGCTTATCATCCTCAGACGGATGGATAGACAGAAGTGGTGAACAAAAGTATGGGAGAGTTGTTGAGAAGCTTGGTGACAGAACATCACAGCTAGTGGGATAACATATTACCACAGGCGGAGTTTTCTTATAATGACTTAGTTAACAGGAATGGCATGAATCCGAGAGAAATTTCTGAGTTGAGGGATTCAGAACAGATTGCGACTAGGAGCGCTAGTGCAGAAGATTTCATAGAATCGATGAAGGAACTTCACAGCTAGGTGAGGGAACGATTGCAGAGTTCGAGCCAGGAATATAAGAGGAGAGCAGATCAACATAGAACACAACTTCAATTTGAAGTTGGCGATTTGATCCTCGCACATTTGAGAAAGGAAAGGTTCACGAGAGGAGCATATAATAAACTGAAAATGAAGAAAATCAGACCATGCAAGGTCTTGAAGAAATTTGGGGCGAATGCTTACGAGATTGAATTACTCGATGGGATCGGAATTTCTATGATATTCAATATCTCAGATTTGTACCCTTATAAAGCTGAGGAAGCAGGGACAGGAAATGAACAGCCAGAGGTTCAATGGAGAAAACAGATGCCAGTTGTAGAAAAGTCGTAGATGGAGTGCATACTGGACAAAAGGGTCAGCAAGAAGACCAGGTGAAAGAAATACTTTGAGTATCTAGTCAAATGGAAGGGTCATCCAGTTGAAGATACCAGCTGGTAAATTGAAGTAGAGATCCAGAAGCATGGACAGACCGTGCGCGAGCTCATGGACAGGAGCCCATGAAAATTTACAAGCAAGGGAGTATGATGCAGGAGCATATCAAGCGAGCCAGCGCGGAGATAAAAGACAGTTGGAAAAGCACCCAACACAAATTTTGAAAACGTTATGTAAATGACAATGAGATCATTAAATGGAGGAGACACTTGTAAAATGTAAACGGACTTTGAGCGATCCGCTCTCGTCCTTAGTAGGTAGAAGGCATTTATAGTAGTTAAAGCAAGTAGATAGAATTTAATGCATAGATTAGACAGTTTAGAATGAAAGAGGGAAATGAGATATATACACCCTCATTGTGTATTGTAAAAGAGGATGATGCCAATTGAGAGCATAGAGCATAGAAGAGAAGAAGAAGAGAGTTGTGCAGACGAATTCCATGTACAAAATTTCTGGATTAATACAAAAAGGCTTTGATTCAGACTCATGGTGTTCAAATATTCACTGTGTATGTATTGTTGAATGTTATGCTCATGAATGATTTACTCTTTCTGTCATGAAATTTATTGTATGCTATGTATGAATGATTTCATGTTGAATGTTTGAAATCTGAGAGAGAGAGAGTAAGGGGAATGAGTTTCAATTGTTTCTCTATCTGAGCAAGAGTTCCTACAAGGAGTGCAGTTGAATTGTCCGCAAGGACTACATTGACAAAGGGTTTAGAGGTTTGTCACTGAAAGCTCAGATAAGGTAGCTTTTGTTCCCATCCCCTTAGAAGTGCAGCTAGGCATAAGAGCCATGCAAGGAGTGTGTAGGTTGAGTAGAGTTTCAGGTTTTGTAACCTGAGCAAATTTTTGAGAGATTGCTGCTGCAGGGAGTGCGCAGAGTCAAAGCACTTCAATCCCTTAAATTAATTGAAGGATTTTCCACAAGGAGTGCATGCAGGACTCTTCTTTAAGACTCGGAGTGGGAAAAATCTCAGGAAGGATAAATCCTTCAAAATTATCAAAGAGGAGCACAGGAAGTTGGTGCATTAGAGCAATGAGAAGGTGTCACAAGTTTGTGTTGTAGGCAGGTAAATTTCATGGGAAAATACTTTGGTGAAAAGTTGCAGAAGTCCTTGAGAAGTAAGGACAACGGACGGTCAGAATTCTCCGTGGAGAATTCGCGAACTCTCATGAGCCATCAAATCTCATGGAGGAGCAGGGGAGTTACGAAGAGTGTTTTCAAAGGTTCAAGCTCGGGAGAGGTAGAGACATAGATTCAAGCCAACAAGAGTCGTTGGATTTGGTCGTGGATTTTCATTTCAGGGTTTCGTGAGTGGAAGTCCCAAAATATTTTCATTAAGACTCGCGAAGTGTGAAGTCCCAAAAAGGAAGAAAGTCTAGTTGTGGGACCAACGTCGGGAATCGTGTCAAAGATTGATCTTTCGGGATTTTGAAAAATAGAGGATCAGGATTTCAAGGTTCATGGAGCAGAGTTGCATGATATCGCAACTCGTGAACTCACGAAAGTCGAATAGCTGAAATTGACATCGAGATTCAGGAATTCAGGGTTTGTGTCGACAAGAGATTTTGGTATCGAGAGTCTCGAACTTCTGATACATGAGAAACACGTTGACCATTGGATCAAACAGGGAATCACATCCATTGATTTCTTTTGGTGACTGAACATCAGAGTTCGATAATTCAGGTTTTGGGGGTCAGAGAGATAAGACATTTGATTTCAGGATTCGTGAAATCGTGAAGTCCGATCTCCTGAAACGTGGAAGGGGGAATTCCACAAGGTTTTGCTGTGGGAGCATATTTTCCCGAAAGGGAAATAGAAGAGCCAATTTGAGAGATCTCTTCAGGCCAGTGGAAGAAGAACGATCCTATGTACGTGGAATTCTGACCTGCAGGTTAGGAGGGTTGTGTCATAGATGTTATCCTACTGATAGGTTGCATGTATGTCATGAACGAGACCCACAAACCAAATTACAATGATAATGAGAGAAAAACTTAACATTTTTTAACGATGTATGCAACATGTAATAGAGGCGTGATATTTGTATCAGCCATAGTAGGCATTAATCTCGTATCCAAGTCTATACAATGTTTTCCAATTCATTCTAGCCATTTATACTTTTGAGAAAAAACTCAACATCACTTTGAATGTCTCAAGCTACAATCATAGAGGTAAACGATTCGAGACATCCTCTCCTTTTGTACATATATTGACAATATAGTGTCGAACATATATCCATATATCTATAATCATTTACAATCTACAAATATATATTTTTTAAGATAGCATAGCTTATACAGTCTTGAGGCCATACAAGAGGCTGAACATATATTCTATTCATAGCTTCATTCACAGACCACTCATAACTATTACGGTAATGGAAATGAGTTCAAGGAGATAGGGATTATGGTGATAGCATCTCGCCATGACATGTGAAATACCAAGTGAAGTTCTTCTCATAGCATGGTTATGAAATATTGCAAATAAAACCATATGACAATGGGAACAAACAAAACAGAGTGACAAAGATGGATTTGAAAAAACAAATCAAACCAACACACAAACATTGTGAATGATTATCCATCTGTATGTAGGTTGTTACCTTGCAAGTGAAGCATCGATATTTAGTTCCATTTTCTAGTTGGTCAATGGATTACCAAAGCCATCGCCAGGTTTGAGGGACACAAGCCTTCGTTCTCCATACAAATAAGAGGGAAAATCTTGATCAGAGCTTTGGATTGGAACAAAACCACAAAGAAATGATTGTGATCCAAATCAAAATCCATTTCAATAACCATAAGTTGACCAAGTGGTGGTGTTGCATGTGAAAATGAATGTTGGTAATATTGAATTGAAATCAATTTCCATGTATCAATATCATGTGACGTATAATATCCATTGCACCACATCTACCATCAATATTCACCTACCATACTTAATGTGATCAACGCAAGGTCGATTCCATTGTATCATGTATCAAAACACAAGCTTGAATTTCAGTTCGATACACAACGTGTTGGGTGGTATATTTGTGGTACACGAAGTAACCACGAATCTTCATACTTGTATTATATATGCTTTTCTCAACAACATAACCATTTCAACGATATAGTATTGCAATCCTTAATAAAACATGGTGTAGAACATATCATTCCATGTGGGTTTTGGTATCATATCCAACGATTTTTTATATTGTTTATAAAACCAATCTAGCACCAAATCATAAAAAATCTTTAGAATTCATGAAGTCCACCACAGTATGTTTATCAAGGAAATGTACCCAACACTAATACCAATTGCAATATGGTTCATTTCCAAACTCATATGTTTTTCTTATTTTATGTATTCATTTCATTTACATCATATTCTTATTTTATGTATTGTTTTCACTTGCATCATATAACCAAAAATTGAGTCAATCTTCAATGTAAACACTATTTTCTTAGAAAAAGCCCCTCTTTTTTCTTTGTTTGTAAAAACAATACATGTATATCAAGGAGATTAAATAGTGAAAAATGCTTGTGAGAGTAAAGTTGAGGTCAAGAAAATGAAAGCAACATAGTATTTTACAATACTTTATAGAATTTGATCATAGTTCCATTAAAAGAATCAAGTTGTTCACTACTTGGTTGTGCAATGAGTGCTTGGAAATTATTCTCGGTAGGGGGAATTGGTTTCAATATCAAGTTCTTCACTACTTGGGTGTGTAATTCTATTGTGCTAGATGTCACAAGTATGGTTATGTAGCTATCAAAATTATACGAAAATTCTCAAAAGAAAATGTGGGTAAAAAGCGAAGGGATGCACGAGATAAGTGTGGACAAAAGGAATGCTAAGGATAACTAGGGAAATTAGTTGGGGGAGAGAATGTATTTGGAGGTGGAAAACTATAAGGTTTAATGGATAAGGAAAATTCCAAAATTAAAACAATTTGTTTTAAATTTAAAGAAAAATATTTGTACAAAAAGGGAATGGAATCTCAAATTCCAAAAGGTAGTTTGGTAGCATCTTCTAGAGAAGGAAAAGAGAAAATAATAATGTGATAAAATAATGCAACCTAAAGAGGACACTTCTCTATACAAACATATTGCAAATGAACTGGGTTAGTAGAATATGGACTCAATTCCTTTACTTTCAAGTAAGGAGGGTTCTCAAAATTGTGGCTTGGAAAATTGGCCAGATCTTGGGTGTATAAAATTTCCACATGGCCTATAAATTTTGGGATTGAAGGAGGACTAAGTATGATAGGGGGTAAGGAGGTTATAAGCTTATGGAGAGGAGAAATCTGATTTTATAGAGAAAAAATCTACAGACAAAAGGGATATTTGTCTTGAGATAAAAACTCTTACTTAGGCACTTAGATCATGCTAAACCCCAGAGGAGGTGTTTCCATGATTTTCATGTTAGTTAACATGCGAGTTTTTAGTATCCCCTAAAAGAAAAAATCCCTTAAAATAATTATGGAGCTCCATAATCCTGATGTGATCTTGAATCAAGAAACAAGCGTAGGGACAAAGATCTACAGTGATTTGGAAAAGTTATTAGGTGATTTGAAATTTATTTTTGTAGACTTAGTAGGTATATCTAGTGAATACTTAATGGGTACTTTTTAGCTCCATAATATTCGGTTCAGGTATAGGTGTTGATCCATTCTCTCAAGAGTTGGAAGAAATGGTCACATTAATTAATTTATATTGTCCATATGAAGACATAATGGCCTTTTGGGAAGGTTATTTTGTGGAAGACATGCTAAGGTGTTTGAAACCAATATTTTGAGGGTATTTGAACTTTAGTTTGATAAGATATGGTATTTGGGGAAGTGAAACTCATCTCACTCCTAAGTTTGATTTCCTTGTAAATAAATTAGAGGATTTAGGGATGGCTGTTATTTGTTTGATATGTGTCATATATTTTTCAAGTAGACTTAATAACATCATAGTGGGGGTTTAAGAGATGGCCCCAAAATAATGAAAAACTCTCACATGCTCTATAGTGAAACAGGGAATTGCATAATTCTTAAGATATCATGGATTGACAGAATTTGTCATAATTCCTAAAAAGTCATTATGCCCACATTAAATCATAGTTTCAAAATAGAACCATATTAAATATCAATTTCAAAATATTTGTTACAATAATGACACTGCTAATATTTTCTTTCATAAACATTAATGTGATTTACGTTACATGTGATGCAGGAGCATCGCTTCACCCAGCATGCACTGACTAGCCAACACGTCACAATGCGCATTCAAGGAGAAGAGAGGCATCAACCCTCTCTATTTTCAAATTCCAAATTGTAATTAAATGAAAATTAATGTTTGTAAAGCTGGTAGAGCCAAAGTTGTGCTTTTGAGTAGGCAAGAATTAGAGTCACCTTTAATGGTTGATAGGTTGAGATCTAGATCCGATTCGGAGAAGATAGCCATTGAATGTAATTCAATGTAATTTATGAGAGTAGGTGAGATGGAGGGAAGAGATCGACGAACCCCCTTTTGTAAAAAGATCTTTTGTATATGTATTCATTAGAACTAGCATTTATAAAAGGAAGAGAGCCGAGAGCTGAGACTCTGTAACAGTCCGAGCTTACCCAGATTGTAATAGACATTCTTATTAATACAAAGAGTAGTTTTTCCTGCACTTGAGTCTTTGTGTGTTTATGAATGAATATCTCTTTCATTTGTCAACATTGTAGATGTATGCTAGATTTCGTCTGCAGGTGATAGATAGATTTTCCTATCTATTTGTGAGTTTGTTGGTTTCATTCTGGTTCTCTGTGGCTTCATGCAAGAGGTCGCATTACAGAATACTACGGGTTCTTTAAGCTAGTGCAAGTGTGAACTTTTGAGTTCTACAGAATTCAGAGAGAGATGTGTCAGGAGGGCGTACCAAAGGAATCATCAACTTAAGGGGAGAAGCCTCAAGTTTGTTGAACACCTTGGAGGTGAAGGCTGTGCAGAGGAAGGCACAAAGAAGACAAAATTGTGAGAATTTTCTGAAGCTCTGCCAAGAGGGCATTGAGAAAGTCCATAGGGTGGACGTGAGTAAGAACTCTATTATGAGTTCTAAGATTAGTGAATTGTCAAGGAGAAGACACTCAGAGCGTTACTAAACACTATGTTGGATAAGCAAGGTATGCTTGAGCAGGAGTTGCCAAGAGGACACTTGCATCTCTTCGAGGGACAGAAGAGAAAGAGACCTTTGAGGTCTGAGTAGTTATAGCTGAAGGAGGGCAAAGGCGTGTGCGAGGGGTGCACTAGGAAAAAACTCGGGTGAAGGTGTTGAATGACGACCATGCAAAGGCTATTGAAACAGAAGGAGAAAGCGCAGAGTGAACTTGTTTCATGTTCGGAGAAGCTCAGGAGGTCGAGTGCAATGAAAGTGTGCCAGGAGGAACATGAGAAGTCTTCGGAAGAAGACGCGAAGAAAGGGTGAGCGCCTTAGAAATAGATAAAAGTTGAAAAAGATCAAAAGGGATAGCATTTCTAGAACGCAAGAGAGACCCAAGGTTTACATGGCTCGCAGGAGAACAACTGAAGGACGAGACCTTCAATGCTTAGAAATATTCTATGTCTAAGAGACACAAGCTTAGGGAAGAATGAGAGAGAATGGTTCTGAGTCATCGGATCTGAGTGCATAGAGTAACAATCGTCAGATCTGCAGGAGGTACGCAGAATTTAACTTGTTTCACACAAGGGGGAACTTTGCATTTTAGTTTTCGGGGTTGGAGAACATCATGCTCGGAGTTGAGGATTACTAAATCCTGAAAGAAGTCAGGACCGTCCATTGTGTAGGACACGTGGTGAGGATCTAGAAGTTATCATGGTTTTGAGACTTAGGCATAGAATGGTGGCGAAGAGCGAGGAATCGAAATCGCTAGAATCGCAAAATCATTCTAGACCGTTGGATCCAGGGTGATAGGTGTCAAAGATATACACCAATAGAAGATTTGGGCACCAGGAAATCAGAGGGGAAGACTTCTCTAAAATCGCGAAAGGAAAACACCGACAAAATCGTGACCGTTGGTGAGTGGCAGATCTGGACCATAGATCTGGATCACCGGGTTTCCAGGAGTCAGGAATTTGGAGGGCGAGAGATTGGAATGGCATCGTGATTCCCCAGAATCTCGAAATTCGAAGTGCTCGAAGGAGTATCACTAGGCCACAGGATAAGGCTCAAGGGAGGAGCTTGCCATCCGACAGCCCTTTTCGAGGTTTTGGAGGTCGAAAGACCAGGAGTGCTTGCACTGGAATCACGAAGTAGCGAATTATGAAATCCCTATTGGGTTGAGGCTGTGGTCACATATGTGGTCATATGGACACAAGTTAAGGGAAGAGCTAGCTATGGGGCTAGGCTCAAAGCGGAGTTCGAGGTTTCATATATTTTGGGTGTCGAGTTTGTATCATGCCAACACTCCTGAAGTCCCGATTTGCGAAAGGCACCTCTTAGCATGGCCTGAGGTCATAACGTCGTGGTCATGTGGAGGTGAAGACTCACGCCTGGTGAATGTTTATGTAGGTGGGGTTTTCGTGGAGGACTTGTGGATTGTTTAATTTGAGGTTCCAGTCGAGACCTGAAGGAGCTAATCCAACTCAGTGTAGAAAAATAATGATCCTTGACCGGGAGGTCAGCGGACCCTGCCGAGGAACAGGAAGGGGGTATCTATTAAAAATATACTATTAGTTGAGGTGAAAATATTTAGATACTCTAAGGAATATTTAACCTACGAATGAGAAAAGCAAATTCAAAACCCATAGTATATTTTTGTGTCTTAATGAAACATAGAAAAATATATACTCTAACAGAGTTCATAATAAATCACATGGTATGGATGGATGGATACTTTTCTCTGTTAAAAGGAAAGGAAAAGGATAAATATTAAATATTGCGAGACAATAAACACTGTTAAATGTCAATTCATTTCAAATTTTATGAAAATACTAAACACTAATGCTTCATGATGTTAAGTTAATTCTATGACATTGTTTAAAAATTCATTGTACAACAAATCCCCGGAAGACTTTAGTTTCCTACTTTGTGAGTATTGGAAAACAAAAAACCTAGTGGGGAAATTGTGATAGAAGGAGGAATGGGTATGAGAGTGTAGGTATATAGGATTGAACCAAACCGATCCAATTTATATGTATATGAAATTTATTAATAATGTACTAAGTTACCAATCTCATAAGTGTAGGAATTATGTTGTCGTTTTATTCCCATAAGTCCACCAATGTCGTGAATAAATTATGGAAATCCTGATTTTTGAACAACAAAAATATGTTATTTTAAAAATAAAATTATGTTTTGAAGAACAAAAGTATGCTATTTTAAAAATGCTAAAATTGCTATGAAAATCGTGATCGCCAAAATTAAACCATTTTATCAAATGTCGTTTGAGATATATTACGGAGCTCTCTCAACCCTTAAACCGAGGTATGAATATCCGTATATAGGCCCGTTTTGCGCCACCCTAATAGTGGAGTGCTCATTTACAACCTCGTCGTGTGTTTTTTTCTCTGTAAGTTCTACTTATTATTTTAGCCTCCATTGGTTATACCCCGTGAAGACTTTGATTGCGCTGCTTTCTCGAGAGGGGACACACCATTTCCGTTGGCATCTCATTTCATCGTTCCAGTACTCCACAAAATCATTCCATTCATGTTCTTCCACAATTATGGTCCTCTCCTCATCCAATCCTACATTCTGTGTCCAGATTCCACTTCCCCCAACTGTGATGGAGCAAAAACTGCCATCATTCACAAATTCATTAACGAATTCATGCAGTAGTTGAATCTCAAAGTTCAAGTTCTTGGGAGGCCGAGTATTAACATTAAAATATTCCCAATGCCATTCACAATTCAATGAATTCATGTCTTTGTCTTCCCCCTTCCTTAATGCACCCAATTTCCAGCACTTCGCCTCTGAGGAATCACTGTGTGTTTGCTGCCATATATAGCTGCTTCCATCTCCATTTAAAGAAGATAAAGCGTACACATAATACCACAGCCTTGGCAACAGGGGAAGTCTCTTCCAATGAATATTGAAGTCTCTTAAATCAAGCATCCAGACATTGTATATATTTTGGCAGACTTTGGGTTCTTTTGTTACAACTGATGGTGTGAGCAAAAATACACGATGATTGTCGCACACAAATTTTGCGTATTTATGTAACTTAACAACTGGATGTTCAGGAAGCCCTACTGTGATAACACCCTCACCAATGTTGGAATTTTTGATATGGGAGAGTATCAGAGCGTTGGACTGAATATTTGGACGGTTGTGAAATGCTACGCCATATACTGGGAAACGCTCAGTCATGACTTTAAGCCATGCTCGGTAATCTACACAATCGAGAAACTACTTCACCCAGAACAACATCTTCGCATAGTCAGGTTATTAAATATGTATTTGCTGCCATACAAATTTACAAAATACATCCAACATAAGTATTAAACAATTGCAACAACAACAACTAGATATGGAAATTACAACATATCTTACCTGAGCTTTCAAGGACGTCGTTGTGTTCCCATGTGCATCTGCAACCACTGCTACTTTCACATCTCCAATACTTTTCTTGGAACAGGCCATTTCAGCCACTGCTACTCCCACAACTCCAATGCTTTTCCTGGAACAACCGATTTTAGCCACTGCTAGTTCCACATCTCCAATGCTTTTCGTGGAACAACCCATTGCAACCTTTATTTATGTCTGTTGCATTGTGACGCTAATATCCACATAGCGACGACATGCCTATGTTCGTCACATTGCGACATTACTATGTTTGGTAGATTTCAATGTTACTATGTTCGTCACAATGAGACTTTAATATGTTCATCAGATTGCAACGTTATATGTTCATCACATTTTCACGTTAATATGTTTGGTAGATTGAAGAGTTAATTTGTTCGACACATTGCGATGTTTAGAATTGTTTGTCACATTGCAACATTAGAATAAGTGCATCATATTGCAACATGAGGAAATGTTCATCACATTTCACTGATAGGATGATGTGCATTGGAGTGCAATGTATGTTTATGTTATGACGACATGTCTATGTTCATCACATTATGACGTCAATTTATGTCCATCACATTGCAACATTATTATGTTCGTTAGATTGCAATGTTGCTATGTTCAGAAAGATAACATAAAAATAGAGTATGTATATAATATAATTATAAAAAGATAACAAACATGACATGATACACATGTGTACTAATAACATATAAAACACATGAACTATATTCTCTTTCCACTAAAATATTTATTAAATTATTTCATTAATAACAAGATCTAAAATAAACAAAAGCACCAACAGAAAAAATTTTAAGTAAGAACATAAATCGAGATTTCTATAATACAAATATAAATATCATGTATACAATGACAGAGAATGACATCCAAATGAAAGAAGAAAAAAATAACTTGAAGCAAAGAACTATGAATAAGAGAAAAAACAATCTTCTTTATTCAATATTTCTTCATCACTATGTTAGAATGACAGTCTTAAATCTTTTCAAAATTCTATGAAATTATGGACTAGAGACATGTTCTTGCATAAACAAATAGCGTTTAAGAGACTATTTGGCTTATATGTAAATGAAAAATAAAATATTTTAGACTCACAAAGCTACAAGAGGCTTCTATGAATGCTTTTGGATGTTGGTATTAATATATGCAACCAAAATACAGATTAGAGAAGATAATGTTGGAAACAATAATGACTTTTGCTTCAATGACCAAAGAGTAAGATACACCTTATGCAAACAAAAAGCTTGACCTCCCATTTTTTCATTTGAAAGATAACTCTTCCTATCAACATAATTGTTATACACTAGTAATTCTTAGTGTACTCATAAACAATGAATTTTAAAAATCGAAATTTTCTTGAAGAATACGATAACGAGTGTGGAAAAATACCTTTGTTTATTTTTGAGGCTTGGGTCTTTATAATGTTACTACGTTTCATAGATTACAATGTTACTATGTTTATAACATTGCGATGTTACTATGTTTGTCATATTGCAACACTATATTTTCATCACATTGCAATGTTATTTGGTCGTCACAGTGCAACTTTACTATGTTTGGTAGATTTCAACGTTACTATGTCGAACACATTGCGACATTTGGAATTTTTTGTCACATTGCGACATTGCAATAAGTGCATCACAATGCAACATTAGGAAATTTTCATCGCATTGTGATGATCAAATGATGTGCGACACAATGTGACGACATGCCTATCCAAATCCATATATGTTACACACATTGCAATGTTTGGAAATGTTTGTTACATTATGATGTTTGTATATCTTCTTCACATTTCGACGTTTGGAAGTGTTTGTCACATTGTGACATGAGGATATGTACATCACATTGCAATGCGAGGAAATGTTCATCATATTGCAATGACGGGGCTATGTGGGACACATTGCAACCTCTATTTATGTCTGTTGCATTGTGACGCTAATATCCACATAGCGATGACATGCCTATGTTCGTCACATTGCGACATTACTATGTTTGGTAGATTGCAATGTTACTATGTTCGTCGCATTGAGACTTTAATATTTTCATCAGATTGCAACGTTATATGTTCATCACATTTTCACGTTAATATGTTTGGTAGATTGAAGAGTTAATTTGTTCGACACATTCGGATGTTTAGAATTGTTTTTCACATTGCAACATTAGAATAAGTGCGTCACATTGCAACAGGAGGAAATGTTCATCACATTTCACTGATAGGATGATGTGCACTGGAGTGAAATGTATGTTTATGTTATGACGACATGCCTATGTTCATCACATTATGACGTCAATTTATGTCCATCACATTGCAACGTTATTATGTTCGTTAGATTGCACTGTTGCTATGTTCAGAAAGATAACATAAAAATAGAGTATATATATAATATAATTATAAAAAGATAACAAACATGACATGATACACATGTGTACTTATAGCATAGAAAACACATGAACTATATTCTCTTTCCACTAAAATATTTATTAAATTATTTCATTAATAACAAGATCTAAAATAAACAAAAGCACCAACAGATAAAATTTTAAGTAAGAACATAAATCGAGATTTGTATAATAAAAATATAAATATGATGTATACAATGATAGAGAATGACATCCAAATGAAAGAAGACAAAAATAACTTGAAGCAAAGAACTATAAATAAGAAAAAAAACATTCTTCTTTATTTAATATTTTTTCATCACTACGTTAGAATGACAGTCTTAAATCTTTTCAGAATTCTATGAAAGTATGGACTAGAAACATGTTCTTTCAAAAACAACTAGCGTTTAAGAGACAATTTGGATTATATGTAAATGAAAAAGAAAATATTTTAGACTCACAAAGCTACAAGAGGCTTCTATGAATGCTTTTGGATGTTGGTATTAATATCTGCAACCAAAATACAGATTACACAAGATAATGGTGGAAACAATAATGACTTTTGCTTCAATGACCAAAGAGTAAGATACACCTTATGCAAACAAAAATATTGACCTCCCATTTTTTCATTTGAAAGATAACTCTTGCTATCAACATAATTGTTATACCCTAGTAATTCTTAGTACACTCATAAACAATGAATTTTAAAAATTGAAATTTTCTTGAAGAATACGATAACGAGTGTGGAAAAAGACCTTTGTTTCTTTTTGAGGCTTGGGTCTTTATAATGTTTTCTAGTAGGATGGTTGATATCTTCCAATATTCGTTATCAATAAAAAATGATAACTAACTATAAATACGTGGTCACATGGAAAGACCATCGTTTATTTTTCAACTTCATGAAAACTCGGGAAGAGGCCTCCCTTATACATAATATTTGACAAATTCTAATTATTTTCATCATAGATGATTTTAAGGGCTAAATTTCACAAATGGGCTAGAATAAAATTGTTTTACCTTACAAATTCCAAACATTTTACATTGTGCATATTAAGGACTAGTAATATTAGCCCATGTGTTTACATTTAATATAAATTTCCATCATTAAAATCATCCATGATTTTCATGGATATTCTTAACATCATGTAGAAATATGCAACAAATTACCCAATTTAACATATAGCACAACCATCATATTCATACAAAGTTTCATATATATATAAGCAAAATAATTCTATAAACTATGTCTTTACTTGCATTGTTCATAACATTTTTAACATTTCTTCCATAATCCAAATATACATATCCCTTAGAAATACAAATTGTAAATAAGTTCACAAATTTAAATATTAGTTTTGGAATTAAAACTCAAGTAAAAATAGAGACCCATTTAGAACTAAATTTATTGAACTTTAATAGTTGCAACACTCTTCGTATATGTATATATAACCACAAAAAACATAATTGTTATCCATTGCTTATAGGTTGCATGTATTTCATGTAACCACAAGAAACATAAATGTTATCCAGCTGATAGGTTGCATGTATGTCATGAACGAGACCCACCAACCAAATTAGAATGATAACGAGAGACAAACTCAACATTCTTTAATGATGTATGCAACATGTAATAGACGCGTGATATTTGTATCAGGCATAGTAGATTTGTAGTAATGTATTAATCTTGTATCCAAGCGTATACAATGTTTTCCAATTCATTCCAGACATTTATACTTTTGAAAAAAACCCAACATCATTTTAAATGTTTCTTGGTTGGCTTTGGGAAGGAAAGGTTGGCTATGGTTGACCCTGGTTGTCCTTCATAATGGTTGAGTGAGGTTGACCATGACCATGATTGACAATGGTTGATCAATGTTATTATCGTTGAACATGCCCATGGATGACCTTCATTGACAATGTGGATCTCATTATGGTGGGCCATGTTGATTATGTTCACTGTAGTTTAATATGACACTATTGCACTGCAATGTTGATCATATTTTGTTTTTCAAATTGCAACATCATGTTTTGTTTGTCACAGGCCAACATGAGTTTTCGTTCATCACATTGTCAAATCAGCTTTTGTTCATCACATGTTGACATGAGATTTTGTTCATCAGAATGTGACATTAGCTTTTGTTTTTCACTTGAAATCATAAGGTTATGGTCATCAAATTAAGACGAAGGTTTATGTTTCTCACAATATGGCAATGAAATAATTTTGTCATAGTTCGATAGTGGGTTATGTTCGTCACATTGTGACATCGGAAAATGATTTTCACATCGACACATTAGTTTGTGTACATCAAATTGCGACAATAGGTTGTGTTTGTCCCATTGTGACATTTGTAAATATCTATCGCATTGCATTTGTCCAATTACAAAGCCAATTTATGTTTGTCTGATTGCGATATTAGTAATTGTTCTTCACATTGTGATGTGCGTATATGTTCTTCACAATGTGACATCCATATATATTCGTTGCATTGCGGTGTTACTATCTTTGGTAGATTGCATTGTTACTATGTTCGACATCTTACGATGTTTGGAAATGCCTATCACATTGGGGCGTCTATATATGTTCGTCATATTGTGATGTTACTATGCATGGTAGATGGCAACATTACGAAGTTAGACACATTACGATGTTTGGAAATGTTAGTCACATTGCAACGTCCATATATGTTCATCACATTGCGACATTACGATGTCTGGTACATTGCAAGTTTACCATATTCGACACACTACGATGTTTGGAAGTGTTTGCCACATTGCGATGTCAGGATATGTGCGTCACATTGCAACGCGAGAAAATATTTTCTATATTGCAACGACAGGGTGATCTGGGACACATTGAGACATCTATTTATGTATTTCACATTGTGACATGTAGTTATGTTTGTCTTATTGCGACACTACTATCCACATTCTGACGACATGCCTATTTTCGTCATATTAAGACGTTACCTTGTTTCATAAATTGCAATGTTACTGTGTTCATAACATTGCGACGTTACTATGTTTGTCATATTGAAACACTATATTTTCATCACATTGCAATGTTATTTGTTCCTCACAGTGCAACTTTACTATGTTTGGTAGATTTCAACGTTACTATGTTCAACACATTACGACATTTGGAAATTTTTGTCACATTGCGACATTGAAATAAGTGCGTCACAATGCAACATTAGGAAATTTTCATCGCATTGTGACGATCATATGATGTGCGACACAATGCGACGACATGCCTATACAAATCCATATATGTTCCACACATTGCAACGTTTGGAAATGTTTGTTACATTACGCTGTTTGCATATCTTCTTCAATTTTCGACGTTTGGAAGTGTTTGTCACATTGTGACATGAGGATATGTACATCACATTGCAATGAGAGGAAATGTTCATCATATTTCAATGACGAGACTATGTGGAACACATTGCAACCTCTATTTATGTTCGTTGCATTGTGACGCTAATATCCACATAGCGATGACATGCCTATGTTCGTCACATTGCGACATTACTATCTTTGGTAGATTGCAATTTTACTATGTTCGTCGCATTGAGACTTTAATATGTTCATCAGATTGCAACGTTATATGTTCATCACATTTTCATGTTAATATGTTTGGTAGATTGAAGAGTTAATTTGTTCGACACATTGCAATGTTTAGAATTGTTTGTCACATTGCAACATTAGAATAAGTGTGTCACATCGCAACATGAGGAAATGTTCATTACATTTCACTAATAGGATGATGTGCACTGGAGTGCAATGTATGTTTATGTTATGACGACATGCCTATGTTCATCATGTTATGACGTCAATTTAGGTCCATCACATTGCAACATTATTATGTTCGTTAGATTGCAATGTTGCTATGTTCAGAAAGATAACATAAAAATAGAGTATGTATATAATATAATTATAAAAATATAACAAACATGACATGATACACATGTGTACTAATAACATAGAAAACACATGAACAATATTCTCTTTCCACTCAAATATTTATTAAATTATTTCATTAATAACAAGATCTAAAATAAACAAAAGCACCAACAGATAAAATTTTAAGTAAGAACATAAATGAAGATTTGTATAATAAAAATATAAATATGATGTACAGAATGACAAAGAATGACATCCAAATGAATGAAGAGAAAAATAACTTGAAGCAAAGAACTATGAATAAGAAAAAAAACAGTCTTCTTTATTCAATATTTCTTCATCACTACGTTAGAATGACTGTCTTAAATCCTTTCAGAATTCCATGAAATTATGGACTAGAAACATGTTCTTGCATAAACAAGTAGCGTTTAAGAGACTATTTGGCTTATATGTAAATGAAAAATAAAATATTTTAGACTCACAAAGCTACAAGAGGATTCTATGAATGCCTTTGGGTGTTTGTATTAATATCTGCAACCAAAATACAGATTAGACAAGATAATGGTGGAAACAATAATGACTTTTGCTTCAATGACCAAAGAGTAAGATACACCTTATGCAAACAAAAAGCTTGACCTCCCATTTTTTCATTTGAAAGATAACTCTTGTTATCAACATAATTGTTATACCCTAGTAATTCTTAGTACACTCATAAACAATGAATTTTAAAAATCGAAATTTTCTTGAAGAATACGATAAAGAGTGTCGAAAAAGACCTTTGTTTCTTTTTGAGGCTTGGGTATTTATAATGTTTTCTAGTAGGATGGTTGATATCTTCCAATATTCGTTATCAATAAAAAATGATAACTAACTATGAATACATGGTCACATGGAAAGACCATCGTTTATTTTTCAACTTCATGAAAACTCGGGAAGAGGCGTCTCTCCATGAGATGTGAAATACCAAGTGAAGTTATTCTCATAGCATCATCATGACGATGCGAACAAACCAAACAGAGTGACAAAGACTGCTTTGAGAAAACAAATCAAACCAACACACAAACATTGTGAATGATTATCCATCTGTATCATGTATCAAAACGCGAGCTCGAATTAACCACGAGGTATATTTGTGGTACACGAAGTAACCACGAATCTTCATACTTGTATTATATATGCTTTTCTCAACAACATAACCATGTCAACGATATACACCATGTCAACGATATATGCAATCCTTAATAAAACATGGTGTATAACATATCATTTCATGTGGGTTTTGGTATCATATCCAACGATTTTTTTATTGTTTATAAAACCAATATAGCACCAATGTGGGTAAAAAGTGAAGGGATACACGAGATAAGTGTGGACAAAAGGAACGCGAAGGATAAATAGGGAAATTAGTTGGCGGAGAGAATGTATTTGGAGGTGGAAAACTCTAAGGCGTAATGGATAAGGAAAATTCCAAAATTAAAACAATTTGTTTTAAATTTAAAGTTAAATATTTGTACAAAAAGGGAATGGAATCTCAAATTTCAAAAGGTAGTTTGGTAGCATCTTCTAGAGAAGGAAAAGAGAAAATAATGCAACCTAAAGAGGACACTTCTCTCTATAAACATATTTCAAATGAACTGGGTAAGTAGAATATGGACTAAATTCCTTTACTTTCAAGTAAGGAGGGTTCTCAAAATTGTGGCTTGGAAAATTGGCCAGATCTCAGGTGTATAAAATTTCCACATGGCCTATAAATTTTGTGATTGAAGGAGGACTAAGTATGACAGGGGCCAAGGAGGTTATAAGCTTATGGAGAGGAGAAACCTAATTTTATACAGAAAAAATCTACAGACAAAAGGGATATTTGTCTTGGGATAAAAACTTTTACTTAGGCACTTGGATCGTGCTAAACCCCAGAGGAGGCGTTTCCATGATTTTCATGTTAGTTAACATGTGAGTTTTCAGTATCCCCTAAAAGAACAAATTCCGTAAAATAATTTTGGAGCTCCATAAGGCTGATGTGATCTTGAATCAAGAAACAAGCGAAGGGACAAAGATCTAGAGTGATTTGGAAAAGTTATTAGGTGATTTGAAATTTATTTTTGTAGACGTAGTAGGTATATCTAGTGAACACTTAATGGGTGCTTTTCAGCTCCATAATATTTGGTTTAGGTATAGGTGTTGATCCATTCTCTCAAGAGTTGGAAGAAATGGTCACATTAATTAATTTATATTGTCCATATGAAGACATAATGGGCTTTTGGGAAGGTTATTTTGTGGAAGACATGCTAAGGTGTTTGAAACCAATATTTTGAGGGTATTTGAACTTCAGTTTGAGAAGATATGATATTTGGGGAAGTGCAACTCATCTCACTCCCAGGTTTGATTTTGTTGTAAAAAAATTAGAGGATGTAGGGATGATTGTTATTTGTTCGATATGTGTCATATATTTCTCAAGTAGTCTTAATCACATCATAGTGGGGGTTTAAGAGATGGCCCCAAAACAAGGAAAAATTCTCGCATGCTCTATAGTGAAATAGGGAATTGCATAATTCTTAAGACGTCATGGATTGACAGAATTTGTCATAACTCCTCAAAAGTCATTATACCCACATTAAATCATAGTTTCAAAATATACCCATATTAAATATCAATTTCAAAATATTTGTTACAATAATGACACTGCTAATATTTTCTTTCATCAACATTAATGTGATTTACGTTACATACGATGCAGGAGCATCGCTTCACCCAGCATGCACCGGCCAACTAACACATCACAACGCGCAATCAAGGAGAAGAGAGGCATCAACCCTCTCGATTTTCAAATTTAAAATTTTAATTAAATGAAAATTAATGTTTGTAAGGCTGAGAGAGCCAAAGTTGTGCTTTTGAGCAGGCAGGAATTAGAGTCACCTTTAATGGCTGAAAGGCTGAGATCTATGTCCGATTCGGAGTAGATAGCCATTGAATGTAATTCAATCTAATTTATGAGAGTAGGTGATATGGAGGGAAGAGATCGAGGAACACCCTGTTGTAAAAACATATTTTGTATATGTATTCATCAGAACTAGCATGTATAAAAGGAAGAGAGTAGAGGGTCGAGACTCTGTAGCAGTTCGAGATTACCGAGATTGTAACAGGCATTCTTATTAATAAAAAGAGTAGTTTTTCTTGCACTTGAGTCTTTGTGTGTTTATGAATGAATATCTCTTTCATGTGTCAATGTTGTAGATGTATGTTAGATTTCGTCTGCAGGTGATAGATAGATTTTCCTATCTATTTGTGAGTTTGTTGGTTTCAGTCTGGTTCTTCTTTGTGGATTTATGCAAGAGGTCGCATTACAAAATACTAAGGGTTCTGTAAGCCAGTGCAAGAGTGAACTTCTGAGTTCTGCAGAATTCAGAGAGAGACGTGTCAGGAGGGCGTACCAGAGGAATCATCAACTTAAGGGGATAAGCCTCAAGGTTGCTGAACAAATTGGAGGTGAAGGTTGTGCAGATGAAGGCACAGAGAAGAAAAAATTGTGAGAATTTTGTGCAGCTCTGCCAAGAGGGCATTGAGCAAGTGCACAGAGTGAACGTGAGTAAGAACTCTATTCTCGGTTCTGAGATAAGAGAAGTGTAAATGAGAAGACACTCACATCGTTACTAAACACTATGTTGGCTAAGCAAGGTATGCTTGAGCAGGAGTTGCCAAGAGGACACTTGCATCTCTTCAAGGGACAAAAGAGACACATACCTTTGATATCCGAGCAGTTGAAGCTCAAGGAGGGAAAATATGTGTGCAGGGGGTGCACCAGGAAAAAACTCAAGTGAAGGTGTTGAACAATGGCCATGCGAAGGCTAGTGAAGCGCAAGGAGAAAGCGTGGAGTGAACTTGTTTCATGTTCAAAGAAGCTCAGGAGGTCAAGTGCAGTGAAAGTGTGCGAGAAGGAACACAAGAAGTCTTCGGAAGAAGACGCGGAGAAAGGCCAAGCGCCTTAGAAAAAGAGAAAATTTGACAAAGCTCAAGAGGGATAATGTTTCTAGAATGAAATAGAAACCCAAGGTTTACATGACTCGCAGGAGAATAACAGAACCTGACGAAACCTTCAACGCTTAGAAATATTCTAAGTTTGAGAGAAACACAAGCTCAGGAGGAGGAGCGTCGGCAGCCATCGGATAAGCTACAGAGGAGAAGATATGGACCATTGATATCCACGTCTAGACGTGGGAAGGGAAGAATGAGAGAGAGTGGTTCTGAGTCGTCAGATCTGAGTGCATAGAGTGACAGCCGTCAGATGAGCAGGAGGCGCGCGGAATCTAACTTCTTGCACACAAGGGGGGACTTCTTATTTTGGTTTTCGGGGTTGGAGAACAACATGCTCGGAGTTGAGGATTACAAAATCTCGAAAGAATTCATGACCGTTCATTGTGGAGGGCACATGGTGAAGATCTGGAAGTCATCGGGGTTTCGAGACTTAGGCGTAGAAGGGTGGTGAAGAGCAAGGAATCGAAATCGTCGGAATCGCGAAATCATTTTGGAACGTTGGATATGGGGTGATAGGTGTCATAGATCTACACCAATAGAAGATTTGGGCACCAGGAAATTAGAGGGTAAGACTTCCCCGAAATTGCGAAAGGCAAACACCGCCAAAATCGTGACTGTTGGTCAGCGACATATCTGGACCATAGATCTAGGTCACCGGGCTTCCAGGAGTCAGGAATTTGAAGGGCGAGAGGTTGGAATTGCATCGCGATTCCCCAGAATCGCAAAAGCCGAAGTGCTCGGAGGAATATGCCTAGGCAACAGGACAAGGTCACGTGGACAAGGCTCAAGGGAGGAACTTTCCATCCGGTAGCCCTTTTCGGGGTTTTGGAGGTTGAAAGACCAAGAGCGCTTGCACAGGAATCGCAAAGTCGTGAATTCCGAAATCCCTATTAGGTTGAGGCTGTGGTCACATTTGTGGTCATATGGACACGAGTTAAGGGAGGAGCTAGCTGTGGGGCTAGGCTCAAATCAAAGTTCGGGGTTTCATATAATTTGGGTGTTGGGTTTGTATCACGCCAACACTCCCGAAGTCTCGATTTGTGAAAGGCGCCTCTTAACATGGCCTGAGGTCATAACGTCATGGCCGTGTGGAGGTGAAGACTTGCGCCTGGTGCATATTTACGCAGGTGGGGTTTTCGTGGAGGACGTATGGATTGTTTAATTTGAGGTTCCAGCCAGGACTCGAAGGAGCTAATCCAGCTCAGTGTAGAAAACGAACGATCATTGACTGGGAGGTCAGCGAACCCTGCCGAGGAACAGGCAGGGGGTCTCTATTACAAATATATTATTATTTGAGGTGCGAATATTTAGCGACTCTATGCGATAATTAACCTACAAATGAGAAAAGAAAATTCAAAACCCATGGTATATTTTTGTGTCTTAATGAAACATAGAAAAATATATACTCTAACACAGTTCATAACAAATCACATGGTATGGATTGATGGATACTTTTCCGTGTTTAAAAAAAAGGAAAAAGATAAATATTGAATATTGTGAGACAATAAACACTTTTAAATGTCAATTCATTTCAAATTTGATGAAAATACTAAACCCTAATGCTTCATGAGGTTAAGTTAATTCTAGGACATTGTTTAAAAATTCATTGGACAACAAATCGTCTTTCCTACTTTCTGAGTATTGGAAAAAAAAAACCTAGTGGGCAAATGGTGATAGAAGGAGAAATGAGTATGAGGGTGTAGGTATATAGGATTGAACCCAACCGATCCAATTTATATGCATATGAAATTTATCAATAATGTACGAAGTAATCAATCTCATAAGTGTAGGAATTACGTTGTCGTTTTATTTCCATAAGTCCACCAATGTCGTGAATTGAAGACTGGGATATCAACATCTTTCCAGCTAGCCGATTGCTTCTCAACTGCGTGAAGCCTAAGTATTTCCCCGGTTTGACTCTGAAACTCAATGCTCCCTTGGGATACATGGCAGCAATCTTGGGCATTTAATACAGTAATATTATCCTACAATTGCATTGATGGCGGTGGGAATTCATTTATGGAAGAATTCATTA
>ML835053.1:0-12397 GCA_009831015.1 Picea engelmannii
ACATAATAACCTTTGTTTATAGAAACTGTGATTATCATACTAATGAGAAGTTCAAAAATGTTGATTCGTCTCATGATCACCAAATTGTAAAGATGGAAATAAATACTAAAATTCAAAGTCCCAAGCTTCTACAAAATTGAGTTTATATATAATAATAATAATAATAATAATAATAAATGTTTTTATTAATATATGTAATATACCTTGATGAATTGTATTGAACTTGTTTTTACCTTAACAAATTTTTATTGAATTAAATTGTAGCCAAAATTGAACATGAACTAAGGGAATTGGATGAAAATTAACATCACAACCAATATACAAAATGGGTTTTAAATGCTAACAATCTAAATATTCCAATATACAAAATGGATTTTAAATGCTAACAATCTAAATATTCCAATATACAAAATGGGTTTTAAATGCTAACAATCTAAATATTTGAAATTTGAAATTTATATATAACAGAGTAGTTAATGTCAAAATTAGATCATGAGCACCTATAAGACATTGTAAGTCAATAGGGAAATGTACTTTGCACAAGAGATAGTGGCAACAAAAGAACAAAGAGCATAAGAAAATGCAAACTAGTTTCAAAATTCCAAAAACCTCGAAGGAACCAACAAGTTTCCAACAATTTTTCTTGCACTAATTAATTGGGTCTAAAAAAAATTGATAATGATGAATTTGGTGTGCTCTGGTAAATTTCATTTTTATGGTCATTTCAATGGACAAACTCTACACGGATAAAAATATGGTGATATTGATTAAAGGGGTGCTCGTAATACCATAGTTTGAGTTGAAGAGTAAGTTTATGTTAAGGTTAATATCATGGTTTGATTTAGGTTAAATAATAAGTTTATGTTGAGGTTATTCATTACTCCATTATAAAATGTAGTTTTTGCTAATAATGAAATATTATTACAAACATAAAATTGCTGATAGTAATGTAGGTTAGAATATAAATCTTTACTGGTGGGTAGGATATAAATAGTAATCTCCACCTAATGTTGTTATCTTAGTTAAAAATTGTTCAATATTTTATAAACTAGTTAAAAATAGAAAATTAGGAGCAAGTTGTATACGTTTATTGAAACTCATGAAAGCGATGGAATGATGCAATATTTATATTTTATGAAAACTTATTAGATCACTATTCTAAGTGGATTTGCCTCATTGCTTGAGATGCCAGTTCATTTGGTTGAAGATGTCTAGGTGTTCAGGGATTTGACATATTTTGAGTTGAATTTATCTAGTACTAGTATTGGATCCAAAGTCCTTTGTTATTATTCAAAGTCTACATGCTATTCTTCAACAATATTTCTTTTGCATAAATTAAGCCATCAATAAGGTGAAACCTGAGTCGAATTAGGTTTGCAATTGAACTAGAACTACTTTGTAGATAGACCAACATATTTCAAAGAAAATGATTCATTGCAATCAATGTATAAGTGTAAGGCACACATGGTAATTGAAAGAGGTGAAGTTTCCTAGAACAAATAGGAATTGATGATGAGAATAATGAAAGAGACATACCGAATCTCACCCACATGACCATGCTAATGAAAGTTTACTAGTTTCTTTGCATATGTAACATCCTGATGACTCTTCAGTGCAACCACTAATGGCTTCACATCAATGTCTTGTGCATCATCATTTGGATTGATGTTGTAGAACTTGTAGTTTCCATGGTTGGAACCTATCACTGAGTGTGCTTGGAATCCTGGGGTCCATTGAATGCTAGCCAATGTATTCAAACGTTCAACTGTTAGGTCCATTGAAACAAAAAAAATTGAAAAACTAAATAAATCTAAACCAACTTTATTTCTACTACCACGGGTATAATGCAAGCAGTGGCCTTGTCCAATTGAGGATCCATACCGTCTTTCTATTGCAACAAAGTGATGAAGGTGGTGACCGAAATGAAGATGATATTTGAACATGGGCCGATGAGTTTATGACCATTGATTCACTAGTGTTAGAGTCTGATTGGACTTGAGATTAGATCTTGAAAGAAGACAAATTATGCCTCGACATGTGAAATCAAAGACGTTCTTTGGGATTTCTGTGTCATAGTAGCTGAATGATGAAGGGGGATAAAAAATATTTGTTTATGTTAGGAAAATTTGGGAGTATACATCTTACAAATACTCAAACATACCTTTTTTTCAAAATTTTAGAAAATGGAAATGGAACCTCAAAAATTGTTTTCAGTCATGTTATAAAGACTACAAATGGAATTAGATACTACAAAAAGGTCATAGTTTTACATGAGAATGTCAATTTGTTATGTATAAAGGATACACTTTCAAACATAAAGGCTTTGAGAAACCTTTCATGAGCTTCCACCAACCCATAATTATTCATTTCCCATTTCGCTTGGAAGAAAATCGATTTGGTATTGAAGGGAAATAAGCATGTTGGGCATAAATATTCATTTCCCATTTCTCTTGCAAGAAAGTCGATTTGGTATTGAAGGGAAACACACACTCTTCATTTTCATTTATGTATTTAATTGTTTTCAGTATTTATTTGCATTTATGGACCACTCAAAATGGACACCGCAAATTGAATCTTGGGAAATGGCCACTCCTAATCGAATCCAACACCAATGCTTTGGGTGGAAATAGTTTGTTCTACACTTTCTTGTTTTTTGGAGGGTTAGGTATCCATTTCCGTATTGTCTTTCAAACTTGTATTTTAATAGTAGATCTCGGCTTAAGATATTACGCTTTTAGATGGAGTTATAATAGTTGTGGTTGGTCTCATAGTTTTATGAAATCGGTCGGGAAGAAGAGTGGGGAGCGGACTAGGAACCCAGGTTCACCTCACACACGGGTAGTCCATATCCTACCTAAGCCGAGCAAAAGAGGCAAGAAGTAATTCATGCTAGCTAGGTGCATTATTTCAGAATTGAGCTCTTTTCAACCAGAGGAAGGTCCCACCGCCAAAGGTTTCAATTGTTATTGGAATCCAACAATGTAATGCTCATACCCTTCTTAGAGTGTGGACACATAAAACTTAGTTAGGTTATCGCGACCACTATATGAATCTGAGATGCACAGAAGAAGGATCAAATGGCCTAGGCTTCCTCCCCTCTTCCGGCTACAAAACTTGGTAATAGATATCTTCCAAAAGAATGATTTGAATGAGGGAAATGCCTAGGGTTTTGACTTTACACAATTTTTTCCAGAAATTTTGAATTTTTTATATCGAATATATGATCAAACCCTCAAACCAAATTCAAATTTCCGTATTAATCTGGAAACCAAATCAAATCCCCTATTTTTTTGATTTTTTTTAGCTAATTCGATCGGATTTGGTAGCAACGGTTCTGTTATCGTGCAATTTGTACTTGCCCAAAATCCAAAGGCAAGTGAAAAATAAATTGGCGTAACAAGAGGTTGTCCTATCACTGTCACCTAAACAAGACACCTCTTTCTTTTTAGGAGTAGTACCCTAGGGGAGACATCCCCGGTGACCTGGGGGCTTGAGAAAGCTAAGGTAAGAGTATAAAGAAAGTCCCTCCCCTCTCACAGGTCACTTTGATCAGAACGTCCCAAAGGTTTTAATAAGATGAAGCAAAAAAATATTTAATTGTACCTGCCCAGAACAAGACAACAAGAAAAATACTATTTGCAAGTACCAATTGATGTTAGTGCTTCATAAAACCATAAAATTTGAGTAAAAGCACAAGCTGATATAAAAGTTGAAGCAACATAAGTATTTATAACAACAATGTATGTATAGAAATAGCTTCACAATTATGCCTCAATAAAGCTTCAATAATGACCAAAAAATGATAACATAAACTTGGCAAAATGCTAGTATTTGTCAGAAGCAATGAAGACAATGTAAAATCAGCTCTAAAACTTGCTTTTAAGATGCTTTTGTTGCTGTCATAGATGGATGTAGCAGTCTTTTGCAACAAAAACAAGATAGTTAGTAAGTCAGTCCAATCTAAGGTTAGAAATGGTTAGTAAAGATCTTGAAGTAGATGGTTTGAAAGTTGTTTTAGTCAATCAATCACTTGTAAGGTATGAACTAGTTCCTTTAGGGTAAATGGAGTCACTATTGCACAGAAAATTCTTAGAGGGAAACAAATGATAATCGATGAGCTAAAGGAAGTGGGAGGATGGTTGAGGTGTGAGTAACCTAGGGCCTCAATCATCCAAAACCCTAAAAGGAAAAAGTTTCTAGGAAGTAGGTAACCCTAGGCCATAGCGATTTTCCTTCTTTTTTAGGTCAAGCTTGAAATAAAAGTATGAAATCTTAATGAAGAAATAGTACTAGAATGCTACTAAGATAGCGCTCTAGTATATCCTTCAAGGAAGGTGTCTTCTAGCAAAATCAAGTAGGTGAAGAGTTATTAAGAAAAGGACAATAACATGTGCTTTTTCTCCTAGGGTTTCACACTAGCAATTTCATAATCTTATAAATGAACAAGTAAATACATCATAACCATTCAAAATAAAGAAGGATTGTATATTTCTACTTACTTCACCGAGAATAATCTAGTCACAAATCCTAGTTGAAGACTTTCCACCATTAAAATGCAAAAATACACCAAGATAAGCTCCCTCCAAAAGTTGTGCACCACTTAGTTAATCCAATAAACCTTAAAATAGGCCAAATTTTAGACCTCACACTTGTGTGAGTGAAAGATCATGAAAAAATGAGAGTCTCAACTCTATTTTTATACAATATGAATGACCTTTAATTACATTTTAGGTCATAAAAGGCCGACATGGCCAATTTACATCAAAAATCTAGTTTTACATAAAATTGACAATTAAAACCCTAATTTCATCTTTTAGGGATGACATAATGCACCTCTTAGGTAAATGTTGGGCCCCTTCTTGGAATGCTAGGCCTCCAAAGTGAAACATTAGGGCTCAAAACCCCTCAGAAACTGCCACACGTGCCAACCAAACCGTCCTCATGCCTAAAACCTCAATTGGATGACGTAAAGGATCAAAATTATGATGTCAGGGGAATTCAAGGGTCAACGTCATGGTGGGAGGGAAAGACCCCCCTGGGTTGAGGCCTACCAAAGTGCCTCTGATGGAACATCCTCCCTTTTCTTCAGTGCAAGCCTCTGGTATCCCTCTGCCCCTGGCTGGGGTCTCAACATCCATCTGGTGGGATTTTATCCCCATGGAGGTATGAGCTAATAATCTCCCCATGTGTACCTTTCCATTGAGCATGGTCCTGTAGAAACAAAAAGTACGCCCTCCATTGGCTCATAAGTCACAAGGATCATAGCAATGTCAATCACATCTAATAATCAATTTACCCATACATGTGCATCAAACCCCCTTTACCCAAACAAATGCTCAAAGATGTTATTCTATTTGACAAGCCAGGTTTGGAGAGGTTCTCAGGATGTCCTATTGGGATAATCCTCCTCGGGTGTGGGGTGTTTCCAGGTGAATACCAATCTAGGTCATGTAAATGGTGTAGGGGATGTTTTTGCAAGGGGTGCAGTGATAACATGGAAATGTAGGTCTTACCTATGGGTTCCTCTGTAGAGGGTGAGATGCACCATATCATGGATGCAATTGTTTCCTATCCCATTCAATGAATTTTTACTCTTTGTCTTATTTCTTTTTCTTTCAAGAGAATAGTTGGAGGACACTGCCCTGGCATGGTGACCAGTGGTGATAGTGTTACCCACAAGCATTTCACGGAGATGAGAAGGTTGGCTCGTGATGAGACCCCCTTTCTCTTAGTTATGCCACCAAGAGACACTACCCTGGCATGGTGACTAGATGAATAGTAGTTTCATATCGCTACATGCCCATGGACCTAATAGGCTGGCTCATGATGAGACCCCCTATCCACCAACTAGGTCTTGAGTTTTATTTTATTTTATGGGTCCCCCCTTTTTCTTGTTGAGAATACTTTTATTACTTTCTCGGGGATCCCTGGGTGAAGCATATCAAGGTTTTATCTTGGATTTTTAACTTTTTCCAGTTACTTTTACCCTCTGGGCCTTTAGCCCTTTCTTCCCACAAGGCAAGGTACAACCCTTACTAGCTTGGAAAATCCAATGCCCGAACCAATGTAGGGGATAGGTGAGAGGGAAAATGATGAAAAGTGATAAGTATGTAAGGAATGGACAATGACATTTTATAGACCCACCCAGTGGAAACTCATCCCTAAGAGAACCAACTTGCTAGGGCACTCTGTCATCCCCCCCAGGTATGGACAAGTTAAAAGGCATAATTTCCAAGAAAACGTCATGAAGAAAAAGAGAATTAAATGCACATATTCAAATGTTTTGAGAATCATAGTTACACATACCATGATACTCAGACTCATTACCTCATGGAGAAAGACCCACTGCTACTTCAGAACCAGGACGATGGGATGGATGTTGTTGCTGCTGACAGATGGGAGGCCCTGAAGAAAGGATGGGCCCTCCAGGGCCAAGATCAAGTAAATATGGCTCTCGGTACTCCATGTCTAGGACCCGTGGGCCTCGAGAGATAATCTCCTTAGTTATCCCCAGGAAAGGGGATAACAGTTTCAAACCCCATTCAATTATCTTTTATTATGGGCCAAATTCGAGCTCTCAACCTTGAAGTGTGATGGTGAGGCAAGAGGTAGAGAGAGTTTGATTGAATTGAATTTTTGTGTAACTACTTTTCTCATTTAAAACATCATAGTACTCACACAGCTGGATTGGACAGTGTAATGTTGTCATCTCTCACCTCTGATTGAGAAGGGTTTTCTTGGATCCTAATAAGGGTTTTCTTGGATCCTCGATTGTAACTTGAGGAACTAAAGAAAAAAATAGTGAATATCGTCAAGTGATTCAAAGCTTATGTGAAATATTTACATGAATATATATATAAGGTTGAACATGTTCATAAGTTATATTAAGGTTTAGGCTCTAATACCATATGTAATAATCAAACTAGTAAAATAAATATGCAAAAAAAACATAGCATCTATAAACAATAATAATAGTTATCATTTTATTTCTTATTTCATAATTAACATGAGGAATGTGTTATGAGACTCATCTCTAAAAGTTGCATATATCAACTCACTTACAATTCAAATGAATGTAGAACTGTTGAGATCTAGCCTCTTTATCTAGCCAACTGTAACTAAGTGTGGGGGATGACTCTACTCCCAAAAAATATTTTATTCAACACATCCAAGAGCACTTGAGTCGTCGATCGACTACCTATGCCAACTTCTATTCCTTCCCTCTCTATATTTCCAAAGACAAAAATATCTCACTAACTTTTCCATATCCATTAAATACTTATTCTTTGTATCCATCCATGCAAAAAACTCCATGCATATGCTCCACTCACCAATCCATTGACTCTTTTTGTTTTTTGTAAGTGAGTGTGAATTCCTGTATTACTGAAAGAAGTTATGATACAAAAAAGAAAAGGGGAGTCCCTTGATCTGCCAAAAAGGAATCCAGATCAGGGGTCCCGGAGTTGCGTTGTCTAGGATAGCAGGGGGAGGTTGGGCCGCCACTATGGGAAACTAACCCAGTCCTCCGAAACCAGTTTGAAAAACTAAACCGAAACATATACATAAAATTCATGATCATAAAAAAAGGGGTAGAGCCTACATTGAACACAAATTGACCAAGGGCTGAACCTGCGCTAGTCTAGGATGATGGGATGTATTTCGTCTCCATCATTTCTTGCCTCATTCTCCTTCCTCTGGGCCACCGTGCACGTCTTTCTTATACAAGCTGGTGTTCCACTCTGGTTTGCTGGCGTGATGTCCATGTGGTGGACATAACGTAGGTAAAGGTGGAATTGGCCTGCCATTCATTCCATTTTTTCCTTCTGACTCCTCTGGTCCTCAGCTAGTCTTTTTGCACTGGCCTCCAGGTTGCTAAGGTGACTCAGGATTTCTGTGAGAATCTTCTTGTTGTCCCTGATAGCCTGCCTGCTGGTCACTTTCTGGTCAGCGTTCATCTTGCCTATCAACATCTTTGTTCGCAAGGCCTCCTCCACCATTTTGTGGTAGATGGTTGTTCTGGGCTATGTGGCCCCTGGGTCCCTTATCCCATCGCTTCCTGAATTAGTTCCTTCCAGGCTTTTCCCCTGCATGTGGTGTTTATTTCTCTCTCCCACCTGTTGATGATCGATTTTCCCTTTGGATCGACCTGTGTGAGAAAGGTACCCTTGGCTTCTCTGACCGCTTGCTCCATCCTTGTAATCCTCCGGGTGCTTGTCGGAGGTTCTTTCCCCTGGGGGCCTCTCTTACTATGGGTTTTCTTCATTCGTACCATATCATCTTGTTTGTGATGGTTTTTTCCTTGGGTTCTTCTCATGTTCCTATTCGCCCCTTCCTCGTATGTAAGATGGCCTCTGTAATTGCTTCTCTCCGGTCTGTGGCTATTCCTGGTGTTTCTTCTCTTATGGGATTTCCCTGGCTACGGGCTCATCCTGGCAATCATTGGCCAGTCATAAAGGTGTACCTTCTGGTCCTTTTTCCCTGTTTCGATATGTGTTCTCTTGGGAGCACTACTATAATCCCTGCGCCAATCCTTTGCTCTGCACGCTATACGAAAATCATTACCTCTCCCTGTATCTGTACTTGGGTAAGGTGTGTCCTTACTTGACCATGGAAAACCCTTTTGTCCTTCGTCCTTTGCCGCCTGTTGATTATCTTTTCTGCTTTCCCACAGACAACCCCTGTACTTCTTCCTATTGATAGGATTGTGGTGTCATACCTCCTCTCATTGTGTGTCCTAGTTCTGCATTGTAACTCATGTTTGAGTGGTGGGCTATCGGATTCTTCCTGGATCCTATGTGCCCTTTAGTTATTCCTGTGCCTCCATCCTCGATGTGGTCGTTCGTACATCGAATGTTGTCACGGTCTTTTGCCACTAGTTGGATGCAGTCTGTTCAGAAATGACCATTCAAAATGTTACTCTAGATAGTGTCGAGTTCTGGTCCTTCCTTGTCGACCCCCTCATTAGCAATTATGTTCGCCAGTCCATTTGCTAACCTATGTACCCAACATAACTCCACTATGAGCCTCGTCTGCAAGTGCTCCTGAATTTTTTGCAGGGAATGTGCCAAGCGCCAGTGCCTCTAAATTTTGCCCACTCTGGTACCGTTTTGGAGTCTCCTTACAGTGTTGATAACCAACATGGAATCTCCTTCCACTATGGCATTTTTCATCCTTTCCCGACTTAGAATCTCGAGGCCGGTCTCCATGGCTCTGAATTTCGCGGCATTTTTGGTTGAGTTTCCTAGACTCCCAACATACAACCGGATTATATTTCCTTCAATGTCCCTGATTACTCCTCCCATTCTTGTCCGTCCTGGGTTACCTTCTGACGCCCCATAGAAATTCATTTTGAGGGAGCCTACTGGTGATGGTTTCCAGTTGTGCTCACCTACTTGGAGTTGCGGTGGCTGACTTACCTGATTGGGGTTGCGTCCGTATTTCAGATGGAAGGCTTCTAGGATTTGGGAGTCCTGGTCTGTGAGTTGCGCTCTTCCTTTTTGGTAGTTGCGGCTCTGCACCATTTCTCTTGTCTTGGAGATTATTGTTTCCTTGATCTTCCCTTTCGGCCAACTTTCGTTCCTGAAGATGCGCTGATTCCTTTCCTTCCATATTGCCCATATGATCATTCCCGGGATGAGGGTCCAACAGAGATTCACCTCTTCATTTTCGTTGTAGTTCTCTTTCCAAACATTGATAGTTGCAGATATGTTACCTCAGATCCTATTGGACTGTCAGAAGACGCATGCCGCCCAGTCCAAGATTTATGCCGTGTAGGTGCATTCGTCGAGGAGATGGTTCATTGTTTCTTCCTTGGCTTGACAGAGGTGACATCTGGATGGACCTATGAATTCCCTTTTCCTTAGGTTTTACCAAATTAGAATTTGGTTGTGGAGTATTAACCATTGGAAAATTTTGATTTTTGGCCAATGGGGGCTGTTCCAAAGCTTATCCCATTGTTGTGTTGGTTATTTTTGGTCCTGGTCTGCGATATAGTGTTGGATTTATTTTAGGTTGAATTCCCCATCGTCATTTTGTCCCCATCTCAGTTGGTCATTTCCTTCCGTGACCATAATTTTTAGTTTCCCCAATTCCTCCACCACCTCATCTACTGTTGTTGTGGTTTGGTCTCTATTCTGTGGAGTGAGAGTGTCCTAGATTCTCCATTTGTTGCGATATGTTTCTTATTTCCAGTAATGGTAGAATTTGGTTTTAGCTTGCGCGATCATCTCCTGTTGGATTTCCTCCCTATCTGGTTTCTCCATTCTAGGTTCTTGTTGCCAGGCGTCCTCCCAGAATCTGGCTGTTCTGCCATTCCTTACTTCCCAAAAGCTGTGTCTGAATCCAAGCTTTGTTGCGCCAGGCTAGGTTCGAGATGGCTGAACCTTCCCGGGTGCCTCTGAAGCGAATTATGTCCTGGTCGCATATGTCCGGGGCATACTTTGCCTTCCACAGGTTTACCTAAGTTATAGTAGATTCTTTGACCTAGGGCCACCAGAGTTTCGCCCCGTAGACATCATTGGTCACTTGCAGGTATTGTATCCCCATGCCTCCTTTGCTTTTTGGTTTACAGACCTTCTCCCAAGCCACCAGGGCCCATTTTTCTTTGTTTCTGCTCCTCACAACAGGAAGTCCCTTTGGATGGTTCTTATTTTTTGTAGTATCCCCTTGGGGGATGGGAAAACAAACATCATAAAGGTTGGAATTGCTTGCAAAACAGACTTGGTCAGAATAAGTCTTCCGGCTAGGTTGAGGGATTTGTACGTCCAATTTTTCACCCGCTCTTGTAACTTGTTGATTATCCCTTCCCAAGTTGACATTTTGTAAGCTTTTTCTGTCAGGGGAATGCCCAAGTACTTAGTTGGGAGTGCTTTGCGTTCAAAGCCCAAAATGTTGGCCAAATTTCTTTGGATTGCGGGGTTGGTATTGAAGAAGAAGATCATAGATTTGGAATGGTTGATCTCTGCACCTAAGGCTTCCCCAAAATCTTCTAGGATTCGTTTGTATGCTTTTTCTTCTTTGACTGTGGGTAAGCCATGAAGTAAAGTGTCATCCATGAATTGTTGGTGTGTGGAAGTAGGGCAATTTTGAAAGGTTTGATACCTGTTATTTCACCTGTTGCAATTGCGCTTTTTATTCTTCGACTAAGACCTTCCATCATCAGAATGAATAGGAAGGGGGACAACGGGTCTCCTTGAAGCCTCTCATAGTCCAGAAAGGTTTGGTAGGGGCTCCATTTATTAATAGTGAGTATCTTGTTGTGGATACTAGGATGACTATTTAGCTGATCCAGTGTTGGGTGAACCCAAAGGATCCCAAAGTCTTGACCATATAGTGCCAGCTAATTTTGTCGTAAGCTTTTGCTAGGTCCAATTGTATTATCATTCCTCCTCTCTTCTGAACCTTCAGGGCGTGGATAAATTCATGGGAATGGATGATATTGTCCATTATTTGTCTTCCCTCCACGAAGCCTGCCTGTTCTTGTGAGACCAGTGTGGGTAGGAGGGGTTTCAATCTGTTTTCTATGACTTTGGAGATTATATTATATACCACATTGCACAACGCTATAGGTCTGTAGCGATCATGGGTTTTGGCTTCATTTTCTTTGGGGATTAGTGTAATCATTGTAGCATTTAGCACTTTTAGAATGGAGGCTGACCTTTTAGAGTCTTCCACTACCCTATAAACATCTTGTTTGACAATTTCCCAGTAGGCTTTGAAAAACTCCACTATGAAGCCATCTGGACCTGGGGCTTTCCCATTAGGCATTTCCTGGAGTACTTGGTCAATTTCCTCCTCAACAATGGGTTTGTTTAGGTTGTTATTTTGTTCCTCGGTGACCAGGTGGGGGATATGATGGGTTATCCTTTCTATGGCCTCCATTCTGTCTTGGTTTGGTTCCTGGGATATCCCGTGGAAGTGGTTTACCAGAGTAGTTTCCATCTCCTTATGTGACTCTCACTCTATTCCATCATGGTCCTTAATCTTCAGGATTTTTTTATGGGCGCTTCTGGCCATGGCTGTTGTATGAAAAAACTTGGTGTTCCGCTCTCCTTCCCTTAGCCATCTGATACAGGACTTTTGTCACCAAAGTGTTTCTTCCTGCTGGCATCGAGCTTCCCATTCCTGGTTCATCTGGATCTCTTCCTTTTTTCAATACTCCGTATATCCCTTCGATATGCAGGTTTCCTGGAGTTTTTTCATTTTGTCTTCTATGTTGTTTTTCTCTTGGTTTATATTCCCAAAATGTTGGTTGTGGAGCCTGATTATCTTCTTGATTCAGAGGTCCTTTCTTTCAGCCGTGTTTATACCCCATGAAGTATTTACACCCCAGAAGTATGTACACTCTTCCACGCGGGGGAGTGCAGAGGGGGGGTACCCCCTCTACAGGGTCCGGGGG
>ML835053.1:23020-48935 GCA_009831015.1 Picea engelmannii
TTTCCACCTACCTTACCCTTTGCCATAAATTTACACCTACCCTTAAAACACATGAAATACTAATTTATTTAATGTTACATTTCTTAATTCAAAAGGTATACCTAAATAAATGATAAAATATAATTAGTTCAATAATTAATCCACTTAAGTCCCTGAGGTGTAGGACAGTCGGTGACAGAGTGTGTTGTTAAGCCACTCCGTGTTGTTAAAGTCACTGGTTCGAAACCTGCGGGGACAAAAAATCCAACCATGTTAAGGGTTGGTGTGGCTTAGGCCGGGTATGATCCTCGGGTGATTTTGATGGCTTAGATGCCCCTAAGTCGCGGTTTCTCAAGCCACAGGTTAATCGCGTAGCCAACAGGTCCCACACAAATTAACAAACAAACAAAAATAATTAATCCACTTAGATAAAGTAATGATTTAATCAATTAATTAACTTTTAATACCTTAATAACTTAATTTACCTTACTTAATCAAATCATTAATTAATCTAATTAGGGATGTTGTTGGAGTTACTTCACACACACCTATGATTTATTTTTCCTAAGTTTTTTCCTTGTTTATTAGTCATAATTAGTCATTACCCAGTCTCCTATATTTTAGAGGAGAATATTCCACTTGGAGAATATTCTCTTTCAGTTGACACTTCAGTTTGACTAGTTGAGTTGAGTTTAGATGTTGGATTGGTTTTGTCACCATGCAACATTGGGATCATCACCAACTAATGCACACTTTCCTTGGGATCATCACCAGACTAGTGCATTACCCTTGATTTCCTGAGTTAACTCCTCACTACTCTTTGTTCAGTTAGTTAACTGAAGACTAGTTGACTAGTTAACTCAGCTAGGTGGCAGTTCACTCCCGTAACTGTTTGAGAGACTAGACTAGGTGGCAGTTTACTCTTGTAACTACTGGTGTGTGTCCAGATCACTCTATACCACCACTATGGATCATTATTTACTCATGTATCCTATATCTATTGTAAATTATTCACAACGGTTAATGAGAATTCTTCCATTCTTTCTCTCCTTCTTCTTCCTTCTCCAATTCTCTCTGAAAATGTGTGTATTATTGTTTAGCGAGATCCATTATGTGCAAGTTCAACACATTTACATGGTATCAGAGCCGATAGGTTGCTAAGCAAAAGCTACACCAATTTTTTTTTGTAGGTACAAAAGATTGAAGACAACAAAAAGATGGATTATTCACTAGAAATATTTCTCACGCCTCACAACTATTTGGAATGGAAGCCAAAAATTATTCTTATGCTCAGATGCAAAGGCTTGTACCAAATAACTATGGAAATGAAAGTAGAGCCTGATTCCGTCGATGAGAAAAATGACTTTCTCAATAGACAAGATATGGCCATAGGATGTATCCTATATTTTATTTCTCTCAAAATTCTCCATCAAGTATATGATGACTCACAAGAATTCACTCCAAATTATTTATGGAGCATATTGGAAGTTTATTTGGGAATAAGGAAGAATGCATGCAAAATGTTGACAAGATAGAGAATGTAGAAAAGCCACTGGAAGATAAATCATCTTAGTTTGAAGAGCCTTCTACACAAGTATCTACAAAAAATTGTATTCCATTAATTGAAGATGATGTCTACTCCATTTCAAATTTGTTTTCTGAAATTCATGTGGAAGATATATGGCATGCATCTCAGGAGTCACATGCAGATACTTTTCCATGCACAATGCATGCATCTTAGGAGACAAAAAGGGAGCTACGCACATCAGACTCAATTATGATATTTTATGAGATTTTTTTTTAGAAACAAATTGGATATTTGAATTCCTCTCGGGAAAATATCCAATTTAAAAAAAAAATCGTCCGAAACAAAGTCCGGAAATTGAAGTTATGATCTTTTTAAAATCAACAAAATTTTAGCATTTTTTCGGAAACGGCCGCATGGTTTTCAAAATTTCATCCAAAATTTATTTGGATATTATTCATTAGAAGAAGATAAAGTGGATATGTGTGGACATATCAATGGTGCATCTACTTCATCAGATCCATGCATACATCTACATCTTCAACAAAATCTGCAACGAGCACAAACTTGCACAGTTGCGAGGTCTTCTTGGAGTGAAGGACAAGGTTGCTTAACAACTATTTTTTGTTCCTTATCATTTTTTTTTTTATGCATTGTAATTTGAGGAGGGGTTTTTCCCATGAGTTTTTCCCTCTTTCCTCGTTTATTTTCAGTGTATCTTTTGTATTTGGGTACCTAACATGGCCTTGTTGCCAGGACCCATTGTTTATTTTCACCATAGTGATGTTCAGGGGGGTGTTGGAGTTACTTCACACACACCTAGGATTTATTTTTCCTTGTTTATTAGTCATAATTAGTCATTATCCAGTCTCCTATATTTTAGGGGAGAATATTCCACCTGGAGAATATTCTCTTTCAATTGACACTTCAGTTTGACTAGTTGAGTTGAGTTTAGATGTTGCATTGGTTTCGTAACCATGCAACATTGGGATCATCACCAACTAATGCACACTTTCCTTGGGATCATCACCAAATTGACGCATTACCCTTTATTTCCTAAGTTAACTCCTCACTACTCTTTGTTCAGTAAATTAACTCAAGATTAGTTGACTAGTTAACTCAGCTAGGTGGCAGTTCACTCCCGTAACTGTTTGATAGACTAGACTAGGTGGCAATTTACTCCTGTAACTGCTGGTGTGTGTCTAGATCACTCTAGACCACCACTATGGCTCATTATTTACTCATGTATCCTATATCTATTGTAAATTATTCACAACGGTTAATGAGAATTCTTTCATTCTTTCTCTCATTCTTCTTCCTTCTCCAATTCTCTCTGCAAATGTGTGTATTATTGTTTATCTAGATCTATTCTGTGTAGGTTCAACACATTTACAGATGTTACATACACCCACCTTTCAAGAAACTTCGTCCCAAAGTTATAGTAACTTACAATACAATGAGAATAATAACATGATTCGTACATCTAGATAAGATAAGCACATCATTAATTTAAACATTCATAAATAATAGTGTACATGTACAAGGAATGTATGCATAACTAGCACATACAAAATTCGTGCGTGTACTAATGGAAATGACTAACACATCTAATGCAATTCCTGTATGCTTCCAACCCAATCAACAATGCAATTAACTTCATAAAGAATAAATCAACTTTTTACAATATTTGCAAAATCCTTAATTATAACAATTTAGCACAAAGTAACAATTGCCTATATAATTGTAATTCAGTTAAGAATACACACACACACACACACACACACACACACACACACACACATTTGGAAACAAGAGAAAAATCAAACACTTTTGCTATAATATTAAAACCCCACACACTCTCAACTACTTCTAATCATCTTTCCTCCCTAACCTACTTCCATCTTCCATCCCTATATTTCCTTTGTTGAACTATCCTGGAGCGTCAACTATATTGACCTAACTCCAGATAGAACCCGTAAGCAGAAGTGTCAACTACCTTAACCAAGCTTCCCCAACAAGACTGGTAGTCATCATCAGGCGTTTGGGGGAGTGTGATCTAACACCATCCTCCTATGACTCCAGGTTTTAGAGGATACATGGTGGGAAATTCCTCCACCCCTCCTGATAGAACTAGGATCAACACCTTATAATGGACCATATAGTGGCACTGTGTTGCTGGTATTTTGTCATTGTATATTCATTTCCAGGAAACATCTCTACCTAAAAACCTACACTTTCCCACATATTCTAACAATGCATTTTAACCAACATAATTTAACATGCAAAGATTCAAACCATATTATTTCTTGGTCGATGTTCACAACATCAACCATTTATTACCATCCTCCCTTTGGCTATTTCATAGACAATTAATTTGCAGATTAGTTGATAACAAAAAATCATACATATACATACATTATTATCATGTAAATGCATTTAATCATATCATTAACTCGGTATCCACGTACCAACAACTTTAAATTTCAAAATTTTCAAGCTAGAATTAGGTTGCATAATATCCATCATAATTCAAATAACGATAAACATTCATAGTATTGACATTCACATAGGTCCATATGTCTAAAATTTTAAGTGTATAATTAATATTGTTCCACAGTTAATAAGCAAATAAGATACGATTAGGCCATACGTAATTCTAGCTGCCTAAGTCAAAATGTGGCATTACATACACCCAAACTTCAGGAAACATAGTCCTGAGGTGGTAAAACAAGTTAGGTATGATCTCGTCATAAGGTCTTTGCATCCTCCCAAGTAGCAAATCTTGGGATATACTTGTCTCATTGGACCTTAACTTGGTCTACCAAATGATTCCTAAGCTGTCGGACCCTACGATCCAATATGCATAATGGTTCGACCATGATGGTTCCTGCGTCCGAGACCTGTAAATCCTTCCAATTTTGTTTGTGAGTTTCGTCACCAATATAATGACATAGAACAGATACATGAATAACATTATGAGTTATATGAAAGTGGGATGGCAGTACGAGGCGATAGGAAACAATTCCATTTCTCTCTTGGATTTTAAATGGTCCTATAAATTGAGATGACAACTTTTACCCTTTCCCAAACCAAATGGTACTCTTATTAGGCTTGAAATGAATGCAAACCTGATATCCCACTTTATAACTTCGGTCAGTCCTACGTGTATCAACATAACGTTTTTGTCTATCTTGTGCCTCCTTTAATCGTTGTCTAATCTGAATCTCTCGTTCCTCCATCTCTTGAATCAATTCTGGGCCTATTGTCACTCGATATTCTAACCTTTCCCAACTCAATGTTGTCTTGCATGGCCTTCCATACAGAGCTTCATAGGGCGACATTCCAATTGAGCTATGGAAAATGTTATTGTAGGTGAACTCTACCAAAGGTAGGTACTTCTCCCAATGGGTTTGATTATCCATAACATACATCCTAAGCATTTCTTCCATAACTTGATTTACTCTTTCAATTTTCCCATCTGTTTCAAGGTGATATGTTGTGCTTAAGTTCAACTAAGTCCCCAGTGATGACTACAAACTTGTCCAAAACATAGATTTCAATCGAGAGTCCCTATCTAAAATGATCTTCTTAGGTAACCCATGCAGATGAATGACTTCACTTATAAAAATATGTGCCACATCATTAACATGATAAGTGTCTCTAACTGAAATAAAATGAGCACTCTTGGTCAAGTTATCAACTATAACAAGAATGGCATCATGTCTTTGTGATGTGAGTGGAAATCCCACACACACACACACACACACACACACACACACACACACACATATATATATATATATATATATATATATATATATATATATATATATAAATGAATTCCCACTTGGACATAGGAACATCATGCGGTTGTAGGAGACTTGTCGTGTGGTGATGATTATCCTTCACTTGTTGACACTCAAGGAATTTGGCGATGAAAGGGGCTACATCACACTTCATAAATGTCCATAAGAAAATCTTCTTCATGTCTATATACATTTTATTTACACTTGGATGCGCACAATAAAGTTCTCTATGGGATTCCTTGAGTATGATGGTTCGAGTATCCCCACCCTCAGGGATGTACAACCTTCCCTGATATCTTAATAATCCATCTACTTTAAGGCTATATCCTTCATAATTTGTCTCTAACTGCTTCCCCGTCTGGAGGGTTGAAGTAACCTTTAAATAACAACTATCTCCAAGAAATTTCCCCAACACTCGCTCCCTCAGATTAAATTTTAAGGGCACCAAGGAGAAGATACGTGGTCTCCTGCTCAGGGAATCCACGACCACATTCTCCTTTCCCTTGATGTATGAAATTCCAAAATCATACTCACTCATAAACTCACTCCATTGCCTCTGCCTGGAATTAAGATCACTTTGAGTGAAGAGATGCTTTAATATTTCATGGTCTGTTTTGAGATCAAAACTTTGCCCCACTAGATAATGCCTCCAAAGTTTCAGAGCTAGCATTAAAACTGCCAACTCTAAATCATGAGTGGCATATAGCTCCTCATGTTTCTTCAACTTTCTTGACGCATACACTATCACTCCCCCATCTTGCATTAGCATGGACCCTAATCCTTGCTTCGAGGAATCAGTGCAGACCCTGATGTCCTTCTCCATATCTGGAACTCGTAGAATTGGCACACTGGTTTGTAAACTCTTAAGCTTGATGAATGCAATATCACACTCATTTTTCCACTCATACCTGACCCCCTTGCACTGGAAGGTGGTGATGGGTTTTGCAATCTTCGAGAATCGTTCCAAAAACCTTTGATATTAACCAACTAGCCCCATAAAATTTCTCACCTCATGAGCATTCCTCAACACTAGCCAATCCATTATGGCCTTCACCTTTTGCGGGTCCATTGAAATTCCTTCACCTAAAATGATATGACCTAAATAGTGAATCTCTTTATGGAAGAAAGATAACTTTGACAACTTTCCATACAACTTTTTCTCTCTAAGGCATTACAACACCACCTGCAAGTGTTCCTCATGTTCTCTTTCGTTCTTGGAATAGATGAGGATATCATCAAGAAAGACCTGTACAAAGTGGTCTAAGTAATTTCAGAATACACTATTCACGAGGCTCATGAATACTGTTAGTGCATTGGTAAAACCAAAAGGCACTACAATGAACTCGTAATGCCCGAACCAATTTCGAAAGGCAGTTTTAGGAATATTTCCTTCCTTAATCCTTAACTGGTGATACCCTAATTGCATATTATTTTTTGAGAAAATTGTTGCTCCTTTCATCCGATCAAAGAGATCATCTATCTGTGGTATTGGGTACCTATTCTTCACTGTAGCACAGTTCAAGTCCCTGTAATATATACACAATCATAAGGAATCGTCCTTCTTCTTGAAAAATATCACTGGTGCACCCCAAGGTGAGACACTAGGCCTTATTATCCCTAAGTCAAGTAGTTCCTTCAATTGCATCTGCAACTCACAAAGTTTTGGAGTTGTCATCCTATACGGTGTCTTTGAAATTGGCTCTGCACCAGGTTTTAGCTCGATGGTAAAATCAATCTCCCTCTCAGGAGGTAACCTCGACAACTCTTTCGAAAAAATATCCTTAAATTCTGAAAAAATTGGATACTGATCCATAGAGGGTCCTTTCCCTTCATTGACTACTTCCACTACATATAATCGAAAACCTTTCGTCATGCAACATTTAACCTTTATTTTCGAGATAAATCATAGAGACACCTTCCTCTGTATACCATGGATCTCTACTGACCTTCCTTCATCATCAACACAAAGCACCCACTTCGCAAAATAATCTACCATAGCTCGATGGGATTATAACCAATCTATCCCAATGATTATATCACAAGTCATTAGGGAAGTGACGTACACCTTCAACCTATTAGTACACAGTCCCAAGTATACAAGACAATTATCTATGCTAGGTCCTACAACTTGTTTTTCCCTCAAAGCCATCTCGACTTGTTTAAAGTCATTGTGTTCGTAGGATGCCAACCCACACTTTTATAATGCACAAGGTGAAATGAAACTATATGTAACACCATAATCAAATAAATTTTAACATTGACATGATTTAGCATACCTGACGACTCCACCATAGTGGATTGATGTTCTTCTTGGCGGTTATTAACCGCTGCATAAATCTGATGGCTACTACTCGCCCTTCCCAACGGGGCCTTTTCCTCTCCATGCACAAAGCTTTTTTGTGACTCTGGGCAGTCACTCTAGTAATGAGTTCCTCCGCACCCCCAACAAGTGACACAGGGTGGTACCTATACACTGCCCTATGAAGGCCTCAGAAACGAGTTCCTTCCCTTGGAACCCTTGCCCCTACTAAATGCTCCCTAAGGAGGTCGTGGAATTGCTTGTGTCATTAGTGATGAGTGGGATGCTGAACTCGCTGCCATTGAAATACCTATTGTGACTACTCTAGGTGTTTTTTTATTTCCATAAGGAGGTGGCCTAGATATTCCTCCCCTAGAGAAGCTCCTGGGGGCCTTCTCCACGAATACAGGATGTTGTGGAATAGTTGATATCATACCTACATTTAAGCTCATATGCTCTTCTATGTAACAAGCACTTTCCACTGCTTCTGCCACTGACAATGGTTTCCACATCCACACCATGGAACTTATCTTAGGGTTTAACCTGTACACAAAACGTTATGATTTTCTCTGATCGATATCCATGTAGGAGACGCACTTTACTAACTCCATGAACCTGATTGCGTACTCTTCCACAGTTTTGTTTCCTTGAACTAGAGCATGAAATGCTCCTACGTGTTGTTCCTCAGAGTAAGTAGGCAAATATTTCCTCCAGAACCTTTCCTTAAAAATCTCCCATGAGACGGTGTCTGGGGTAAGGTGCAAATGCTTTTCCAGATTACCCCACCAATTCAAGGCACTGTCCCTAAATTGAAAGATCGTTATCTTTTCTTTTGACGTGGAAACATAGTCTCTCGAGGAAAAACATCTTGTCATTCCTTCCAACCATGCCTCTGCACGTTCACTTGCACGTCCCCCGACAAAATTTGGGAGTTTGATTTTCTGTAGTTTTCTAGTGATGTCCCCTAGTGGAGGCCCTTCCTCTGAGTCCCTCGACGCTTCAAGGTTACCCACTCCAGATGGTGGGGGTTCCACTTCGACATCCATTGACCGACGTCCCTTTAATGTCTCATAAATAGACTCTAAGGAGTGCAAAATGAGAGCTATATTGGGCGATGGTGGTGGCGGTACCGATATTGGTGGTCCTTGCGACGATGCCCCCCGACCTTGATTTCCTCGAGTCTTAACCATCTTGACTGACTGAATATACATTCGATCGAATCTTATTAGAAAAGGGTTTAATGCATTAAACGTTTTACTCAACTTATATTTGCAAATGTAAGGTTTAGGCGTAGGTTTCTTTATACTTGTTTGTAAACATACATTACTCCCATAAGGTAAGTGGCTAAAGGTCAGGGTTAAAGAATCTAAGCTTGGTAATTTTGTCCAGGTAAGTTGCTAAGGCCCTTGCCTTGCTAACTATGCTAGCACTGTGGGGTACCCGCCAATTACTATAACATACTTCCATAATCAAGTGTTTAACCCTATCCTATAACACTTCTATATGTATAGAGCTTTTATATTCATGTTATTAATACTTTATAATTCGTTATAATCCCCCCCTAATCTCATTAAATAACATTCACTAATATTATCAATTTATATTGTTAATTTAATCATTTTAGCAATTATCTTTATATTAATTAATCACTACTTAACATTAATTATTTTCTTCATTAATCATTACTTACTTTACATTATGTTACTAACCATGAGTTCATATATCATAAATCCTTAAGCGTTTCTTTATAAGGATTTTAAAGACACCCTTTATATATATAATTATAAAAAATCCTTAAAATATTAAATATAATTATGTAATTTAAATTATATATATATTAATTTAAATTACATAATTATATTTAATATTTTAAGGATTTTTAAAATATCAAAAAAAAATATTTAAAAATAAATTTTGATTAAATAATTAATATTTTAAGGATTTTTAAAATATCAAAAAAAAAATATTTAAATTTTTTTTTGATTAATTATTTAATCATCTATTATTGCCCAAATCTATTATATCGACTTATATTATAAAAATATGTAATTAAAATAAAATAAAAGTTTGATATTTAATATAATTTCATATAGTTAAAATAATAAATGACTAATAATAATAAATAAATAAAATTTAAATAGATAGAATAATAAAATAGAAATAAAAAAAAATAAATAAAAAATAAATAATATATAAAAAAAGAAAAAAAAAGGAATTTAAGAAGACAATTAAGGAGAGGTGGCGTGGGACCTCGCATGAGGCCCACGTGCCTCTCGCTCACCCCCGGATGAAATATCCCTACCGTCCAGTGATCAAATTTGAAGGGCAGGTTCTAATTTCCGTGAGAAGGGTATATAATCATGCAACCCTTCTAGAATAAAAAGTTTCCAGGAAAATTGCATTTCAATTGACAATAATAAATTAAGTTCACAATTCATAAAAAAACATGTTAAATAAAATATTGCATTTTTATTCAAATTTATTTCTAATAAAATTATTAGTACAAGCTAAATGGCTAACTAGCTGGAAAATATTACAATTATAACAACATCAAATAGATATTTAGTCAAATTTGAAAATGTAAATTCATAGAGAAACAAAATTTGTAAATTGTATTAATTCTTTTAAAACTGAAATAATACATTTTGTCCCCAAAACAAATTTATAATTGAGTGTTTTTATCCACCATATTTCATCTATCCCCAACTCATGTCCTTAAACCAGCATAACCCCAAAAAGGTTATTATGTAATACATTCGTAAAAAAAAACTTTGGAAATTAACTACCACCCCAAAAAGGCTACTATGTAATACATATGTCCAAAAACAAATTGGAAATTAATGACAAACCCCAAAAAGTTTTTCATTTTGGAAATTAACTGCCACCTGCTCCTTGCAACTCAACCTTGCACAATATCCTACAATGATTAAATTCAATATGTTTGAGAAAAGCTCATTACAAAAGAAATCGTTGGTGCAATATTCAGAGTAATACCTCAAACATATTCAGAGTAATACATCTTGTTTATTGATACTAGTATAACCATTGATATGATGTTAACTATGATCATAAGGGTAATCAATCACAAAATAGACTAGATTACTAGATCATGTTAATTCATGGTTTAGATCTGCACTCAAAGAATTACAACCTATAACCACAAACTGAATTCTAGAAACCTTTGTCAACACTTTAAATCTTCATCTACTAAAACAATATTCAGTAAATTCAAGAGTACAAATATTGCATTCTATGAGCTAATTCAAACAACAAATAACTAGGAATTATTCTACATAAATCTATAGTCTAGAAATTTAGGACAACAAGCACAATCTCCAACAAATTATCATAGTACTCTATTACTGAAAGAAATTACAACAAAAAAAATCAAATAAATGAGGAGTGGTTCTGCCAAGTGTTTTGTAAGGTAATCCACTTGTTATCTCCTCAAATAACATAGTCAAATTTGTTTACTTTAGGTGATAGGAGGTCATTGAAAAATACATTTCTAATTTTTTTGAGGCTCACTTTTAAGAGATTTAAGTCTGTAATAAAGTTTGAAAAACATTTGATTTAATTTGGTTTTTCCTTCAAAAAAGTAAAAAATCAGGTTTCGGTGGCTAAGCGCCTTTCCAAAAGGGCTTCTAAGCCACCAAAAGCCTTAGCTTTCAGCGGCTTAAACGCGAAATTTGGGGCTCTCTTAGCCACCGAAATCGCAGGCATCTTTGAAATGATCAGCACATCTTATAGCTATCACATGCTTGAACTGTCGGGGTGAAGAGTTATCATTTCTTTTTAGCCGCCAAAAAGATAGGAGGGATGTCGATTATGACTTGATCATTCTAACTCAAGTTTCATGAGATCACGTGGTTTAGTACTTTCCTATTCATCGAAGTATACCAAATCATGATCTTTTCAAATCCCAATTGCTATCACATCCCTCAAAATCAGGGCTTGCCTTGATTTCATTCCTCATTTCTTGCCTATGTCGTAGCTGAAGCCCAAACCTCCCTAATTCTGCGCTATGTTGTCTCCACCAAGCCCGAATTTTCCATTTGCAGGTGCAGAGAAACAGTCTAGCAAATGAAGAGAGGAGGGCCTGCCCTCAGGAAGGAGCTGGATGATATCTGCTACCTTGAATCACACCCTGAGGTGTGCCATTTCTTCAAGGACGTTGGTTGCTATAGGTTTTGTGAAAATCTCCAGGGATCTCACCAACAAGTAGCAGAAGCTTTTGCTCTAACATTTGATGGGAGAAAGGCAGTGATTGGACAAGATGAATTCCAGGTGGATGAAGCTCTCATAGCTGAGGTGACAGAGCTTTTGTAATTTTTGAATTGTTTCTTAAAACAGGCTTTTTGGTGGCTTAGATGGACATTTTCAACTATCCTTAGCCATCGAAAGCGAAGCTTTCGGTGGCTAACATGATCTAATTTTTCCTCTCCTAGCCACCGAAAGCGTAGACAGGGAAGAGAGACATTATTTTCGCACAGATCTGAGTTTTACTTATCTAGGTGCCTCAAGGATGGTTTCTAATGATAGATAATAATTAAATACACCATTATTAGTGCTCTATCATGGTCTTGAAGGTGCCAGCAAAGAGGAAATGATGAAGCTTCCTGTATATTTTTGGCAAAAGAATGACCTGTCCTCAAGGTGGCATTCTTTGACCTTATCCATCAGCCTTGGAAGGCTTCCTGTGGCTGTCGATGATCATGAGGACATGAAGACCATTTGAGATAGGGAGTTGACCTATTTTATAGGATCTTTTCCTATTCTCTTGAAACTGTTTTTGACTTTCTATTTAAAGCAAATTTGATCCAGTTTTCTAGGATCTGGATATCTGATGTAAAGACTATAAAGCCATAAACTTTTGATGAACCAAGGGTTTGATTTTGAGTTCTAAACTATATTGATATTGTGATAGAGACTCTTTCTATAATCTATTCAGCCTGCAGGATTCTTTCATTGTTATTTTCAATTTTTCTCTTCTATTTCTATTCTATGCTTATGAGTTGAATTCTGTTCTTTATCTATGTCTACATAAATCTGCAATCTAGAAATTCAGGACAACAAGCACAATCTCCAACATAATATCACAGTACTCTATTACTGAAAGAAATTACAACAAAAAACTTAAATAAATGAGGATTGGTTTTTCCAAGTGTTATGTAAGGTAAGCCAATGCTAATAATAAATATTGAAACTTACATTCACATTCTTCAAAATTACCAGATCTTCGATCATTATAGATATGAATCTATTTTCCTAGTGGAAGAGGCTTTCGAGCTTTCATCTATTTCCATTCTTCATAAATAACGTTCCAATCTACCTCGTTTAGAGCATGAGGTGCAGTGAGAGAGAGAAAAATTAATATATCTAATGTTTCTAAAGAAAGTCTTGATCTATCATCATTTTTTATCCGATTTAATTTGGAGAAGCCTCTTTCACATACTGCTGTGCTAGCTGGAATAACAAGAATAGATTTCCATAGCTGCATCAAACATGGAAATCCTTCAAACCATTCAGGTTCAGCTCCACATATATCCCATGCTACAAACATATGCTTTTTAGGGTATGATCTATACATAGTACAAACAAATTCGTCCATTTCACCCAAACATCTAGCACTATCCACAATAGGTGAGTACCCAACACTAAATTTATCACATAAACATGTTATCCATCTTCTTGTTTGAGAGTCTCTATCATCCATATCCTCATAATAATTACGAGGACTAAACAACTTAGCAACATTAAATATAGGCAAATCTGTGAACCTTTCATTTAGAGAGTCAATCACTTTCATTACAAAACTTTTTCCCAACATAATGCAATCATCTAGTGTCCCCGGTCTTTCTGACTTTGAAAAACTCTCAAATCTCAGTGCATGTACATGTACCATACCTGTGCAATCTGCAAACTCAAGAGTTCCTTGTTTTGTTTTACTTAAAAAATATGATATGTGCATTGCACCAACCCCAAATATGACTCTTAGAAATCACTTATGAAGCAAACTAATAGTGATATCCAAAGTAGTTCCAATAGATGTAATGTCAACATGATCTTCTTGGAACTTTTGATTCAACTTATTCAACTCAATAAACACATCTGCAAGTAAATGGATGCAAAATTGAACCTGAAATATTGTGGCTTGGTCATACATTTTTTTCTCCCCTAACTGCCAATCTTTTAACAAAGATGGCATGAGCTTAATGAGTCTTTCCATGACTTTGCCTCTAGAAATCCATCTAATGTGATGAATTTGTAACACTTCTAGCCTTGTGATTTGAAATGACTCCATTAACTCTTTCAATTCTCCATGTATTTTAGTAGATTTCCCTAGCCATGAATAAACCTTATTTGCAAACTTATCAATAGCTTGCAAATCTACAAAACAAGATGAAGCATAATTTGTTGCTAATGCTTCATGATGAGCTAGGCTGTGAATATCTAATAAATTAGGAGCATGTCGACGAAGCTTAGTAGACAAACCTTCACAAATTCCCCTCATGGATGAAGCTCCATCAGATCCAAATCCAACCAACTTTATCAAGGACAGATCCATTTCTGCTAAAAGAGATGTCACAACGTCATACATAGATTGTGATGTTCCATCCCTAATTTGAAGTAAGCGTATGAATTTTGTAACACATTGGCTTCTTCCTTCATTTGTTAAATATGTAATATAAATGATTAAATGTTACACCATAGTCCGATCATTACTTTCATCAACTGAAATTGAGTAAAATGGGTTGTTGAAAATATCATCTTTTAAGTTTTTCCAATATACCTCCTTAGCAGCTTGTAGAAACTCTTTTCCAGATGTTGTATTTGTATATGCTAAATATTCATCTGTTAGAGGCATGTGAGGAGTGTTTTTATACCTATTCAAGTCACATATTGACTTATACACTTCTAAAGGTAAATCATGTATGGCGACAAAATACACATTTTCAATTACTGATATAATTCTCTCCTTCTGAGCATCCACCATTAGCTCTACATGTTTAGAAATTGGAAGAGTACTTCATTTTCTTCCCTCCTCTAAAAGTTACAAAGAAAATTTATGAGCCTCTAATGTTGCATGGATGTTTAGACCACTAACTTGAAGGGTCGTACTTCCATCTTTAGCAAATGGAGTTTCCCTTTTAAATTTTACACACCATGAACACTTTATTCTTTTAACGCCATTACAATCTTTTACGGCATAATCCCATGGGAATCTTGTCTTCCAGTTGGACTTGAATGCTCTTTTGGGCCTCTTGGATGTTGGTTCCTCTTCAAGAAGTTATGCACTATCTGATTCGTGGCCTTCAAATGGATGATCATATACTTCATTTTCAGAGTTGCATGGTTGATTAGAGCATTGAGGAATACCAAATGCATCATCTATTGAAAGTTGTTTTTTATCCTTTTTAGGACGACCCAGAGGTGACATTTTTCAATAATTTATACCTATACACAATAAAAAAAATAGGGAATATAAAAATACAAATTAAATGGTAATAAAATCATTTGTATGTCTCTTTACAATGAGTAACATTAATCCAAACCTGTTTTTCTTTAACTGTCAAAATTGAAGTAAGATTGATAATGCAGGATTGTTTAAAAGTCTACATCATAGTAGTAAGTTTGACAATTTCATAACGGGAAGCAATTAAATCTTTTGACTGACACAAAAATAAATGAATAGTGTTTGGGATGGACAAGGCCTTTACTCTATACATGTATACATGGAAGTTCAAACTGCTCAAAAAATTTCAATTGTAGCCATCAACACTATAATTTAATAAGTATTCACCTTTTGTGACTATTTAGTAGTCATTGAATTTCAAGGAATCGGATAAATAATAAATTCAATGCCTCGAAAAACAATGGCTTTTCCCATCAACATTACTACAGTACTACCTGCAAGAACATCAATGCTAGAGCATGCCCTTTGGACTATTTACAATAAGCTTTTATCTTCTAGAAAAACTAGCAAACCTAAAACAAATTGTATCGTTCATGCCATTAAACCTAAAGATTCACAAAACCCTCACCCTAACCAATCCCTGTAAGATTACTTTTATCTCCTCAAATAAATTAGTCAATTTTATTTGATTAGGTGTTGGGTTGTTATTAGAAAAAAAATTTCTAAATTTTTTAAGGCTTATTTTAAAGAGCTTTAAGCTTGTAATAAACTTTGAAAAACATTTGATTTAGTTTTTATTTCAAAAAACTCAAAATACAAGTTTCGGTGGCTAAGTGCCTTTTCAAAAGGGCTTCTAAGCCACTGAAATCCCTAGCTTTTGGCGGCTTAAACACAAAATTTGGGGCTCTCCTAGCCACCGAAATTGCAGGGAGATTTGAAACGGTCAGCGTGTCTTATCACATGCCCGAATCGTCAGAAGTGAAGTGTTATTACTATGTGTGATTTTTGTAGAGTAGAGGTTAACCAGGGATGGAGGATGAGATTGGCCTGCCGAAAAACCTCTTGGGAGTCAACCTCGCTGGGAAGGTGATGCGCTTAGGGATGAAATGAGAGAGTAGATGAGAAGGGATGGTAGCGGCGATCAAAATTCGACACGTCACAGCCCGTCAGAGGGGGTCCAACACGTCCTAGAAGGCTTATTAAATAATTCAACGTAAAAAAAAAAAATTAATTTCAATTTTTGAAAATTATTCCGAAAATGTTAAAAAAACCTAAAATTTCCTAGGAAGGGTAATATTTTAAATTGTCCTTCATTAAAATTTTCCGGTTACCAATTAACACTCCACTCAGCATTGGTCAGTGGTGTATAATGTACACTGTACAGGTAGATAAATGTTGCTTCGTGCAAAATTGCGGTAACATTGAAGTTTCAACAACTTCTCTTCAAGAATCGAAATCCAAATCTCCTTACCCTAACTCGAGTCTCGAAGTCTGTAACACTAGTGTTTTTTCACTGAATTTTCAGGAGAAGCTGGCTATAGAGGAAGAAAAATTTTCCAAGCCCACATTACTAGCCTTGCCTGCTGTTGCTGTCTGCGACCTCCTGTCGATTAGGGTAAGGATTCAGGAACCCGAGCTCTTTACTTTATATACTACTATATATGCATATACGTTCGTCAAGATTTTGCAGCTGCTAACAAATTAAGCAGTTTCTCCAAGTCTGATATACAACCAAATTTTTTTCTGAAATAATGTATAGTGGCACCATAATCTTGCACAACATTTGAAAAAGACACCCAACTGTTAATTACTATAGTAGTTTCATGCCTTGGGAGCTCTTAGTTCTGTTAGCACTACATAGGTATTGGGTAGTTATCCAGGCTTTTTCTCTGGCTGGAGCTTGGGAGTCGCAACCAACTAATGCATTATAGGTAGTTGTGGGTCATCAATAGGACCAAAGATGGTGTTATAAACATTTTTATCCATATCTTGTATGTGATTTAATCCTAGGTCCTATCATAAAGCAATGTTGAGTTAATCAAATACTAGTAGATTTTCCATACCTGAAAATTATTCCCTTGAATTATCAAACAGACAGATGACAGAGGGCCACTCCATAGCATGAAATTAATCTGTCCTCTGCTATTGGTGATGATGGGGAAAACTGAAAATTTCTCCTGAAGGGCATGGCCCTGTATGGAGGAGTTGAAGCTTGAGAGGGTGGTGGGAGTAACCCTACTTAATAAACTGCTCTTCAATTGAATTGCAGTAGGTGTATAAGCCTCGCCATTAGATGAATATAAAGCAGTGCAGGTGAGGAATCCAGATTGCCCAGTCATGCAAACCAATAAAGCCATGGAACCCAAATGACATGCTAAAAGCTACCACTTAGATAGTAATTAGGTTGGGTTATGTCTGTAACCGGGAAATATGTCGAGAATTCATGGATGGTAATTTTTTGACGTTGAATTATTTAATAACCCTTATAAAATAGGTAACCAATTCAATCTTTCCACCTTGCTAGGCACCTCCAAAATTAGAACAGAGATAGTAATTAGGTTGGGTTATGTCTGTAACTGGGAAATATGTCGAGAATTCATGGACGGTAATTTTTTGACGTTGAATTATTTAATAACCCTTATAAAATAGGTAACCAATTCAATCTTTCCACCTTGCTAGGCACCTCCAAAATTAGAACAGAACCTTTATAATGATGCCTAAAATTATTATCTATCATTAGAAACCGTCCTCGAGGCAACTGGATCAAAGAAACTTGGATCTGTGCAAAAATAGTGTTTCTCTGCACTGTGTGCACTTTCGGTGGCTAGGAGAGGCAAAATTCGATCTTGTTAGCCACTGAAAGTTCCTCTTTCGGTGGTTAAGGACAGTTGAAAATGTCTGTCTAATCCACCGAAAATCTTGTTTAAAAAATCACACATAGTAATAACACTTCACTTCTGACAATTCAGGCATGTGATAAGACGTGCTGACCGTTTCAAATCTCCCTACGATTTCGGTGGCTAGGAGAGCCCCAAATTTCGCGTTTAAGCCACCGAAAGCTAGGTCTTTTGGTGGCTTAGAAGCCCTTTTGAAAAGGCACTTAGCCACCAAAACCTGTATTTTGAGTTTTTTGAAATAAAAACTAAATCAAATGTTTTTCAAAGTTTATTACAAGCTTAAAGCTCTTTAAAATGAGCCTTAAAAAATTTAGAAATCTTTTTTCTAATAACAACCCAACACCTAAATAAATGAAATTGACTAATTTATTTGAGGAGATAATAGTAATCTTATAGGGATCAGTTAGGGTGAGGTTTTTGTGAATCTTTAGGTTTAATGGCATGAACGATGCGATTTGCTTTAGGTTTGCTAGTTTGTCTAGAAGATAAAAGCTTATTGTAAATAGTCCAAAGGGCATTCTCTAGCATTGATGTTCTTGCAGGTAGTACTGTAGTAATGTTGATGGGAAAATCCATTGTTTTTCGAGGCAATGAAGTTATTCTTTATCCGGTTCCTTGAAAGTCAATGACTACTAAATAGTCACAAAAGGTGAATACTTATTAAATTATGCTGTTGATGGCTACAATTGAAATTTTTTGAGCAGTTTGAACTTCCCTGTATACCGATATAGAGTAAAGGCCTTGTCCATCCCAAAGACTATTCATTTATTTTTGTATCAGTCAAAAGATTTAATTGCTTCCTGTTATGAAATTGTCAAACTTACTGCTATGATGTAGACTTTTAAACAATCCTGCATTCTCAATCTTACTTCAATTTTGACAGTTAAAGAAAAACAAGTTTGGATTAATGTTACTCATTGTAAAGAGACATACAAATGATTTTATTCCCATTTAATTTGTATTTTTATATTCCCCATTTTTTTTTTATTGTGTATAGGTATAAATTATTGAAAAATTTCACCTCTGGGTCTTCCTAAAAAGGATAAAAAACAACGTTCAATAGCTGATGCATTTGGTATTCCTCAATGCTCTAATCAACCATGCAACTTTGAAAATGAAGCATATGATCATCCATTTGAAGGCCATGAATCGGACAATGAAAAACTTCTTGAAGAGGAACCAACATCCAAGAGGCCCAAAAGAGCATTCAAGTCCAACTGGAAGACAAGATTCCCATGGGCTTATGCCATAAAAGATTGTAATGGCGTTGAAAGGATAAAGTGTTCATGGTGTGTAAAATTTAAAAGCGAAACTCCATTTGCTAAAGATGGAAGTACAACCCTTCAAGTTAGTGGTCTAAACATCCATGCAACATCAAAGGCTCATAAATTTTCTTTGCAACTTTTAGAGGGCGAAATAAAATGAAGTACTCTTCCAATTACTAAACATGTAGAGCTAATGGTGGATGTTAAGAAGGAGAGAATTATATCGGTAATTGAAAATGTGTATTTTGTCGCCATACATGATTTACCTTTAGAAGTGTATAAGTCAATATGTGACTTGAATAGGTATAAAACCACTCCTCACATGCCTCTAACAGATGAATATTCAACATATACAAATACAACATCTGGAAAAGAGTTTCTACAAGCTGCTAAGGAGGTATATTGGAAAAAGTTAAAAGATGATATTTTCAACAACCCATTTTACTCAATTTCAGTTGATGAAAGTATTGATCGGACTATGGTGCAACGTTTAATCATTTATATTACATATTTAATAAATGAAGGAAGAGGTCAATGTGTTACAAAATTCATACGCTTACTTCAAATTAGGGATGGAACATCACAATCTATGTATGATGCTGTGACATCACTTTTAGGAGAAATGGATCTATCCTTGATAAATTTGGTTGGATTTGGATCTGATGGAGCTTCATCCATGAGGGGAATTTGTGAAGGTTTGTCTACTAAACTTCATTGACATGCTCCTCATTTACTAGATATACATTGCATAGCTCATCAGGAAGCATTAGAAACAAATGATGCTTCATCTTATTTTGTAGAGTTGCAAGCTATTGATAAGTTTGCAAACAAGGTTTATTCATGGCTAGGGAAATCTACTAAAAGACATGGAGAATTGAAAGAGTTAATTGAGTCATTTCAAATCACAAGGCTAGAAGTGTTACAAATTCATTACATTAGATGGCTTTCTAGAGGCAAATTCATGGAAAGACTCGTTAAGCTCATGCCAGCGTTGTTAAAAGATTGGCAGTTAGGGGAGAAAAAAATGTATGACCTAGCCACAATATTTCAGGTTCAATTTTGCATCCATTTACTTGTAGATGTGCTTATTGAGTTGAATAAGCTGAATCAAAATTTCCAAGAAGATCATGTTGACATTACATCTATTGGAACTACTTTGGATATCACTATTAGCTTGGTTCATAAGCGATTTCTAAGAGGCATATTTGGGGTTGGTGCAATGCTCATATCATGTTTTTTAAGTAAAACACAGCAAGGAACTCTTGAGTTTGCAGATTGCACAGGTATGGTACATGTACATGCATTGAGATTTGAGAGTTTGCCAAAGTCAGAAAGACCGAGGACACTAGATGATTGCATTATGTTGGGAAAAAGTTTTGTAATGAAAGTGATGACTCTCTAAATGCAAGGTTCACATATTTTCCTATATTTAATGCTGCTAAGTTGTTTAGTCCTTGTAATTATTATGAGGATATGGATGATATAGACTCTCAAACAAGAATATATCTAACATGTTTATGTGAGGAATTTAGTTTTGGGGACTCACCTATTGTGGATAGTGCTAGATGTTTGAGTGAAATGGACGAATTTGTTTGTACTATGTATAGATCATACCCTAAAAAGCATATGTTTGGAGCACAGGATCTATGTGGAGGTGAACCTGAATGGTTTGAAGGATTTCCATGTTTGATGCAGCTATGGAAAGCTATTCTTGTTATTCTAGCTAGCACAATAGTATGTGAAAGAGGCTTCTCCAAATTAAATTGGATAAAAAATGATGATAAATCAAGACTTTCTTTAGAAACATTGGATATATTAATGTTTCTCTCTCTCACTGCACCTCATTCTCTAAACGAGGTAGATTGGAATTCTATTTATGAAGAATGGAAACAAATGAAAGCTCGAAAGCCTCTTCCACTAGGAAAATAGATTCATATCTATAATGATCGAAGATCTGGTAATTTTTAAGAATGTGAATGTAAGTTTCAATATTCATTATTAGCATTGGCTCACCTTACATAACACTTGGCAAAACCAATCCTCATTTATTTGAAGCTTTTTGTTGTAATTTTGTTTCAGTAATAGAGTACTTTGATATTATGTTGGATATTGTGCTTGTTGTCCTGAATTTCCAAATTGCAGATTTATGTAGACATAGATAAAGAACATAATTCAACTCATAAGCATAGAACAAAAATATAAGAGAAAATCTGACAATAACAATGAAAGAAGCCTGCAGGCTAAATAGATTATAGAAAGAGTCTCTATCACAATAGCAGTATAGTTTAGAACTCAAAATCGAACCCTTGGTTCATCAAAAGTTTATGGCTTTATAGTCTTTACATGAGATATCCAGATCCTAGAAAACTGGATCAAATTTGCTTGAAATAGAAAGTCAAAAACAGTTTCAAGAGAATAGGAAAAGATTCTATAAAATAGGTCAACTCCTTATCTCAAATGGTCTTCATCTCCTCATGATCATCGACAGCTGCAAGAAGCCTTCCAAGGCTGATGGATAAGGTCAAAGAATGGCACCTTGAGGACAGGTCATTCTTTTTCCAAAAATATACAGGAAGCTTCATCATTTCCTCTTTGCTAGCGCCTTCAAGACTGTGATAGAGCACTAATAATGGCGTATTTAATTATTATCTATCATTATAAACCATCCTTGAGGTACCTGGATAAGGAAAACTTAGATCTGCGCGAAAATAATGCCTCTCTTCCCTGTCTGCGCTTTCGGTGGCTAGGAGAGGCAAAATTCGATCCTGTTAGCCACCAAGAGATTCACTTTCGGTGGCTAAGGACATTTGAAAATGTCCATCTAAGCCACGGAAAATCCTGTTTTAAGAAACAATTCAAAAATTACAAAAGCTCTGTCACCCCAGCTATGAGAGCTTCATCCACCTGGAACTCATCTTGGTCAATCACTGCCTTTCTCCCATAAAATGTCAGAGCAAAAGCTTCTGCTACTTGTTGGTGAGTTCCCTGGTTCTTTTCACAAAACCTATAGCACCCAACGTCCTTGAATAACTGGCACACCTCAAGGTGTGATTCAAGGTAGCATATATCATCCATCTCCTTCCTGAGGGTAGGCCCTCCTCTCTTCATTTGCTAGACTATTTCTCTGCACCTGTAAATGGAAAATTCGGGCTTGGTGGAGACAACACATCGCAGAATTAGGGAGGTTATGGCTTCAAATACGACATAGGCAAGAAATGAAGAATGAAATCAAGGCAAGACTTGATTTTGAGGGATGTGATAGCAATTGGGATTTGAAAAGATCATGATTTGGTATACTTCGATGAATAGGAAAGTACTAAACCACATGATCTCATGAAACTTAAGTTAGAATGATCAAGTCATAATCGACATCCCTCCTGTCTTTTCGACGGCTAAAAAGCAATGATAACTCTTCACCCTGACTGTTCAAGCATGCGATAGCTATAAGACGTGTTGATCATTTCAAAGATGCCTGCGATTTCGGTGGCTAAGATAGCCCCGAATTCCGCGTTTAAGCCACCGAAAGCTAAGGATTTTGGTGGCTTAGAAGCCCTTTTGGAAAGGCGCTTAACCACCAAAACCCGAGTTTTGACTTTTTTGAAGGAAAAAAAAAATCAAATGTTTTTCAAACTTTATTACAGACTTAAAGCTCTTAAAAGTGAGCCTCAAAAAATTTAGAAATGTATTTTTCAATGACCTCCTATCACCTAAAGTAAACAAATTTGACTATGTTATTTGAGGAGATAACAAATGGATTACCTTACAAAACACTTAGCAGAACCACTCCTCATTTATTTGAATTTTTTTGTTGTAATTTCTTTCAGTAATAGAGTATTGTGATCATTTGTTGGAGATTGTGCTTGCTATCCTGAATTTCCAGACTATAGATTTATGTAGAATAATTCCTAGTTATTTGTTGTTTGAATTAGCTCATAGAATGCAATCTTTGTACTCTTGAATTTACTGAATATTGTTTTAGTAGATGAAGATTTAAAGTGTTGACAAAGGTTTCTAGAATTCAGTTTGTTGCTATAGGTTGTAATTCTTTGAGTGCAAATCTAAACCATGAATTAACATGATCTAGTAATCTAGTCTATTTTGTGATTGATTACCCTTATAATCATAGTTAACATCATATCAATGGTTATACTAGTATCAATAAACAAGAGGTGTTACTCTGAATATGTTTGAGGTATTACTCTGAATATTGCACCAATGATTTCTTTTGTAATGAGCTTTTCTCAAACATATTGAATTTAATCATTGTAGGATATTGTGCAAGGCTAAGTTGCAAGGAGCATGTGGCAGTTAATTTCCAAAAGGAACAACTTTTTGGGGTTTGTCGTTAATTTCCAATTTGTTTTTGGACATATGTATTACATAGTAGCCTTTTTGGGGTGGCAGTTAATTTCCAAAGTTTTTTTTTATGAATGTATTACATAATAACCTTTTTGGGGTTATGCTAGTTTAAGGACATGAGTTGGGGATAGATGAAATATGATGGATAAAAACACTCAAGTATAACTTTGTTTTGGGGACAAAATGTATTATTTCAGTTTCAAAAGAATTAATACAATTTACAAATTTTGTTTCTTTATGAATTTACATTTTCAAATTTGACTAAATATCTATTTGATGTTGTTATAATTGTAATATTTTCTAGCTAGTTAGCCATTTAGATTGTACTAATTATTTTATTAGAAATAAATTTGATTAAAAATGTAACATTTTATTTAACACATTTTTTTATGAATTGTGAACTTAATTTACTATTGTCAATTGAAATGCAATTTTTCTGGAAACTTTTCATTCTAGAAGGGTTGCATGATTGTATACCCTTCTCACAGAAATTAGAACCCGCCCTTCAAATTTGATCACTGTGGGGCGCATGGTATCCCTGGTCACACACCCAAAGGCCATGTCGTTCCAAAATCTAAATGGAACCCAATTTTTTTTTTTTTGTATATAAATATATTTGGATTTGTTGTGCGTGAATAGCATCGTTGGAGATAGATGGATGGACGCGAGCTTGGATGAATCGAGAAAAGGTATAAGTTCTGGAAAATTAAAGTTTGTCATACTAGATTTTGTTTCCTTCAATTGACACAAAATTGAGATTTGTCAGTGTGTGGGCTGTAAGAGCACGAAAACTTGTGTGAATGATAAGTGAAGTTAGATTTTTCTTTTTTGTTTGCAAAGCATACTGATTGTATCATTTAGTTTGCCTCTAACAATTAGGTATAAATAAAAATCTAGTGACTATTTTTATTTTATTCTGGTATTTGAACTAAGTTTTGATGTGTATTAGTTTGAACTTCTCTCCATTAACAGAGGGAGCATACCTCTGTTGTCTTGTATGCATATTTTGTATGGGAATTGAAATGGATGTATTAGTATTGGGTAATGATTTTCTAAAAGCATTATCCCTCTTAATTTTTTTTTTAACCCTCTTAATTCTCTCTCTTCCTTACAGGTGAGAAGGTGGAAGTCTCTCATCTTTCATGGTTGTTTTTGAGTTAATTTTTAAGGTATTTACAAGGGTTTATGGGAGAGAGAATTTTCTTCATGTAGTGTGAAATTTTTGGTTCCAAGTTGCAGGTTTTTTGGGTTATCCTTAAGGGTTTATGGCATGTAAACAAAGGGTTTCTAGGTGGTAGGTTAGGAGTTATTTTAGTGAACGTTTGCACGATTATGTGGGTGGTCAGGCCCCAGGTTTCAGTTTTGAAACCTAAACTGAAACCTCTGATACCATATGTAGTACTCCCTCCTCATGGTTTCATTGTTTTAACAATAAATTTGTTATCTAATTGATTTAGAAATTCTGTTTATATGTCATCTAATTTATGGTTTTGTTTTGATTGAAGTAAATCTAATTTTTGGTTGTGTTTCAATATAATAAACAGTTAAATCTCAAATCACCTAACAATTTTTTTAGATATAGGTATGTACTTTTAACTTTCATTCACAAAAAAATAGTGACTTAATACCTAACAATTAATCCACTTAGATAAAGCAATGATTTAATCAATTAATTAACTTTTAATACCTTAATAACTTAATTTACCTTAATCAAATCATTAATTAATCTAATTAGGGGTGTTACATTATGGGAAATATTAGTAACTTTTAAAACTATAATTATCCCATTGTCACATGTTTCTTCTTATCATCCAACTATTTAGTGCGATATTTTCTGCCATTACACCACATAGTTTCATGATGCTTCACTTGCATGTTCGATAGGTTATAAATGCATTGTCATGAATTGATAACTAAATATACTATATAATTCAAGGAAAAAAAAACACACAAAAATGGGGATTAAAATCTAAAAATTAATGGGAAATGCTTACCTTTCTATCTTTTGCACCATATCCTATATCAATTTCCTTATGTGTTAGATTTGTATCATTATCCAAATAAACTCTTCTAATCAAATCTGCCACCCCACTCCATGATAAACTATGGTAAAATTCATTACATCATTCTATCCATACCTTCATCATTCTATCCATATCTTCATCCAGTTGAGATTATTTTCGATGTATAAATGTAGTGCATCCCACTCTCTGATACTTTTTCTCAAAGAAAATTGTTTCACTTGTAGCTATTGAATTACTACATAGTTTATGGCTAAGGTTCACTCTCAAACAAAGAAATAAGTAGAGGGTGAATTGTAGAGTTGTTGGAATGCTTGAAGTTGAAATTGCTACTCTTAGTTGAAAGG
>ML835054.1:0-41264 GCA_009831015.1 Picea engelmannii
AAGCTTGTTTTCAGACTGCATTTTACAGTTTTCAGCATATTTCTTATTTAATAGAAGTCAAGTTTTACTATATCTATGTTATTGTTCATTGTGTCTCTGTGTTAATATTATAAATATGTTGTTTCATTTCATTCCGCTCATAAATCCAGATCATTATTGGAGATTCAATTCTAAGCATTGTCTGAGATTGTCACACAACTTGATTTCCACTTTAATTGAGTCATTGGGTGGAACCCACAACACTCTAATCATTCAAATTGATTTAATTGTTGCATTCGTTTTTATACATGCAATGATATACCCTTTGATTATATCATTGGTTGGTTTCCATCACCCAAGTAATTGGAGCTTGTGTGTCAGTTCTATCTCGTTGTGTAAACCTTAGTATTTACCTATATCCACTCACCTAGATACCTATGAGATATGATTTACAATTAGAGTCATCCTTTGGATTAGTTCAATACATTCTTTTGATTTGCTCATTCTATTTGCACCAAAATGTATACACTCGAGGTATTCTCCCAATTGGGTATTGTATTCATTAGCTACACAATCTCTTTTCTAAATTGAATCCTAACCACTTGCACTCAAAGAAAACATATATGCCATATTTATAATGGGTTGAAGTGCAAAGTATGAAATGTGTTATAAGATATATTATATATATATTCAACTCACAAATGGATTTGGAGTGTTGGGTTTGTTATAACCCTAAATTGCACCATACATGCTTACCTGGCATCAGGCCTACTCATTTCCCTTCGTTGCCAAAACATCTACTGAGAAACCTCTTCAAAAATCCTCTTGAGAAAGTGACACGCGCCCTAACCCACTACTACACGCGTTGGAACACTGGCAGGCCTACTACTGCACGCGTTGGAATGCTGGCTGGCCTACTACAGCCCGCGTTTACCTAACAAAGCACAAAAACATGAAATTTGCCGATGGGACGAAAAGATTTGGGTCAATTAACTGGAACTCCCAGCCATGCATGGCCGAGAGTTCGTCCAAAACCCTAGATCCTTCTAGCCTATAAAAGGAGGGGTAGGGGTACTATTTGGAGGAGGAAAAAGATAGCAAAGAAACTATGCCCAATTGCCGAATCCATTTGTCCCAACCCTTTAGCCTTTCCTCAAGCTTATAGAGAATTAAAGAAAAGCAGTTGGAGGACAAAGAAGAGGAGGAGCCCAGGATCAGGATCGAGGAACGGTGGTCGGTCTCTATTATTATTGTAAGTTGATTCATCTTGAGATTAATAAAAGAATACTTCTCCCGTCCCAATGCACGAGTGATATATATTTTATTTGATTTATGCTTAATCTCTAACCCTTAGGTAGAAGAATAGCATGCATGCGTAGTGTTTTGTCTTGATTCTAGGATTGTCTTTGGAAGGAGCAACGAGAGCAAGCGGATAAAGCGCAACGGAGGATCTACATCAAACATCGATAGAAAAAGGTTAGTAGGTCTTTTCCATGCTTGTGTGTGAGAAAGGGGTTTGAGTATTGGGGTGATAGGTTAAAAGTGTTTTCTTTAAAGGTCATGATCTGTGTACAAGTTCAGCCCTAGCTTGTTAGTCCGTAGGGTATTATTTCCCAACAACAGGGTTGAATTGGGATAGATAAAGTTTTGTTTATTTAATTGGAACTTCAAGCAAGAAATCCAAACAATACAACCAAATAAGAAAACCAAGTTTTCCATTCATGGAATCAAACTCATCTTGAAGGAGCAACGAACCAATCTAGATCAAATCCATTTTTTCTTTCCTTGAAGAATTTGTCTCGAGAAGTATGATCTTAGGTTGATTGTTTAAGATTGCAATGAATCAACTGCATTGTGATTCCATAGAGATCTATGTTGGCGAGATGGATGGGCCATAGGCCTACCATTTATAGATAAAAGAAATACTAACACAACCCAAAGAAAGAGATCATGACAAAACGGTAAATGCAAAGCCAAGAAAACCATGTAGAAACATTTTTCCTAGGAGGATTCACTAAATAATAGTTGATTATCATGATGTTATAATTAATGTGACATGGCCAACTACACTAATTTTAAACATCTCAATTTAGACCATAAACATTAAAAGACACTTGTCCCTTTACATAAATAATAAGAGATGAAAAATTCCTAACAAGGTACACAACCAAATCACCATCCACCAAGTCACCATTAGTAAAATACAGGAGGAAAAATCCTTTAATCGTTAAGGTAATGAAGTAAAATGCATCATGTGATAGACATATCTAAAAAAATAAATCCCCATATCTTATGACCTTGCGACCTAGGATTTATTGAAGTTCAGACCTCAATATTTTAAATACCTTGAATCACACCATAAAAACTAAGAAAAATTAAACCTTTACTTAAATAACATAAGATAAACACTACCTAACAAACAAGATAAGTAAGTCACCAAAATCATCAACAATAAAAACCAATGAAAAAAATTCCTTGATCATAAGGAAGGCACGCCATATAAATCATAGAGGAATGAGTCACTGAAATCACCAACAATAAAAACCAATGAAAAAAACTTCTTTATTCATCAAGCTGACAAAGAAAATCACACCATATAATTAATATATCATTAAAAAAAAATATCCCACTTATCACCGATGAAAAAAACTCCTTCAATCATCAAGGTGAAAAAAGGACTTTAATCATGAAAATGATAAAGGAAAGCAAACCATATAATTAAACTATTAAAAAAGAAAGATCCCACTTACCACCAATGAAAAAAACTCCTTAATCATCAAGGTGAAAAAAAAAGACTTTAATCATGAAAAAAAACAAAGACTTTAATCATGAAAGTGATAAAGGAAAGCAAACCATATAATTAAACTATCATAACAAAGAGGCTTAGGACACTTTACATGGGAAGAAAACCCCTTTAATCATGAATGTCTTTAATCATCACTGTGAAAAAAACATCTTTAATCATGAAAGTGACAGAGGAAAGAACACCAATTAATTGACATATCATAACAAAGAGATCCACTTACCTTATGCCCAAGCTCTCGTAAGGTTAGGCCCCAACGATGTAAATATCTCAAATCACACCATGAAAGCTAAGAAATACCTTTTACATAAATAAGAAGAAATAAAATCTACCGCACAAAATATGCGACCAACTCCAATGAAAGCAAATTTAACTTCTTCTTTAGTCAACATATCATAGAAAAGGGGTCCCGTGCCTTGGGCCGTGTATCTATTCTATAACCTCTAAATGTATATTTCGATGTAATGTCAAAAATAAATTGGTGTACCAACACTTAAATTTGTGTATATAATGTTTCGATGTAATGTCAAAAAAAAAATTGGTGTACCAACACATAAATTTGTGTATATAATGATATAATGATATGTTAACTTTTACTATAGTTATAATAAAATAGTTTTTCACAGTTTTTCTAAAAAAAAGTAGTTGTTAAATTGAATTAAAAATAACTTTCCAATATATATAAGTTTCAATTCATTACAACTATATATATATATTCAATATTAATGATTTGGAATTCATCGAATAAAATGTAAATGAATTATTTATTCATTATTTAAATTTATTGGAGATTTCAGACGATTTTAAGTCAAACTAGTGTTGGAGAACGTTAATCTTCATGATGCTTATAAGTAGCTCTTCAAATAAGAATCCATGGTGGTGTATTGCACTTCAGGGTAAACACCCACAGAGGCCAGTGAACTTATCATATTTCTGAACTCCAAAAACAACGAGTTAGAAGAACTAGAAATTGAGGACAAAACAAATACCATCCTTGAGATCAAGAAGGTCCTGACCAAAAACGGATTGATGTTGCAACTAGAAGAGAAGACCCAAGTGATCGACATAGCTATTCAGAGATTTTTTAGTAAGTTTGAAGTGCTACATAAGAGAGGTCTCCTTGGATTTTTACTGCTTAATGAAAAATTGATAACTTTGTCTGATTACAAACATAAAATGACTGTAGTTGCAAAGGACAGTTCAAAGTTTGCAGGGATATAGGGAAGCATTACTGGTAAAGATTTCCTAGAGACACTACATTTGGACATGAGTATTCAGCATGAGATTAAGCATATCTTCATCACTAGGCCTACCTTTGTGAAGTACACATAAATGGATAAGATATATAGGAAATTACTCAAGATTTCTATCTATGGTAAAAAGAGATGGGAAGATCTATGTGCCTTACTTGAGTAAAGACAGTTTTGAGATTCTAGTTAGCATGGAGTAGCCAGGCAAAGTCAAAGAGATGAGTCACCAACCACTTCCACCAAATCTGCACAAAGGATTCGAGAAAATAAACAAATCCCTATATTTTGTATTTCAAAGATCTAGTTAGTTATATATTCCTCCATAATATCCTAGTCATTTATGACAGGATCTGATGTAAATAGTTTTATAAATACTCCTTCCTTCGAAGTATTGAGGGTTGATTTTTTCAGCCAGGAGCTATTGTGTAATTTTTCAAAGGATCGACAAGTAATAAAGGAGTCTTTTTCACAGGATTCTTGTGTCAAATTGTTGGTGACGTCTTTCTCTCTTTGTCAAATGTTTTCTTATGCTCTGTAATCATTTCATGTATTTCCAATTTTAATCATTAAAATAAATTCAAAAGAACATAATATATCTTACATACTCTATCTCTGGTTTTTTAATGATCTCTATGTTTTCATTTGAAACTGAGTGAAGGAATTTTTAACTGATCCTCTGCTTAGTGGAATTCCCCCTTTTTTCCCTCTTATTCATTCCATTTAATATGAATAGATCCAACAGTTTTACTACCCTTCCCTGTGAGACAACCTTATAAAAATTTGAATCTGATCCTCATCTTTAACTATAGACCACATAGCCCAATGGAAAATTAATCATTGTTTCAGCCAATTATTTCAAACAAACAAACAAAATTTGAATTGTCATAACTAGACTAATATTTAAAACCTAAACAAATCTAAATCTGATAGAGAGATCCCTCTTTGAAGATAGCAGGTCTAGATCCCAGCTTCCAAAGTGGTTTGGCAGTTACCTCTGTCAATTTATTCTACAACCTCTAGAGATTACAGAGTGATAACGCATGTCGTTGTTGGAAGTGGACAATCCCTTGCATAATGTCCTAGTTGTTGGAAGTTTTGGCACAATACTAGTCTTCTACCTCATATAAATCGTCATCTGCCTCTTCCTCCACCTCCATATCCACCTCAATCTCCTTGTGGTGCATTGTACCGGGGTAACTGGTTATATTGTGCAGGGTTATATTGTGGTTACACATTATTATACTGCGGTTGAGAATTGTTGTATTGTTGTTGTGCATTGTTGTATGGTGGTTGTTCCTGGATGAACTAAGGTGCAACTTGTCCTTTCATCACTTATTCTTTCACTCTATAAGTATCTGAAGTTCTTTCTCTCATCAGCTCCATAATTCTACAATCCTTATCATCATGACCCACTGATTTGTAAAAATTGCAATATGATTTTTTTTAGTACATTCTTATACTTTTGCATCATTGGACAATGATATGGATCATTCCCACGTGTCTTACAAATATCACACCATGGTCCTCCTATTGGAAATGGGTTTGGCACCCTTGTCACCATATATTGGGCAAAAGTTGGACATTCATTCTTATGGTGTTCTTATTTCCTACATAGGGTACACCAAACAAATTATCTTTTCTCTTTACCCTTATTCTGGTTAAGTTGAAATGTTAGATTCTTCAAATCCTCCTTCAACTCCTCTATTGATGGATCTATCTGATGATATTGGTTCTCTTCCAGTTGTAAGAATGTACGCAAATCATTTTCTTGAGTTTGGAGCTTCTATTATCTTAACAGGTATTTCAAATGTGGTAATAGTGAGTTCACAAATAAGTGCCTATGTTACATGTCAATAATTGCATATTTCAACTTTCCTTTGAGTCGTTTGAACCTCTGTTCAATATCCCAAATAGAATCTCTTGTTTTATTCTTGATTTCAATCATTTCATTCATGGACTGGTCTTCTGAGCTAGGCTACTGAATATCGTTTACCAATAGTTTTCTCACATCTGCAATAGTTTTTAGTACTCCCTGCAGACTATTTACTTCTAGGCTCATATACCAGTCCAATGTGCGACCTCTTAGTCTGATTGCTAATTGCATGAGATTTGTATCCTCATCTATGATCTTCTTTCCTTCCCATATATTCTCATAGATGAATAAGTTTTTTCCAGGATCTTTTGATGCCTCTCCCAAAAATTATGGTAATCTTATCGTGAGATCATATCCTACAATTTTGAACTTTGTTGAACTACAGCCTCCATGCGGTGTAGATAATTGATTGTCACCTCCTGAAATGGATCCTTCGGTTGATGCTCCTTGATTGGGTGTGTGTCTTGTTGTTTTTATTACACTAAAATTTGGTTGTCTAAACGTTGGTGTTCTTTCTAGTGTATTAGTTGCACATGGGGTTGTAGGTTTCATAATGACGATGATATGGATTAGATTTATCCCTTTTGTACCTAACCTTGGACCACCTATTTTAACTTCATATGTTGTGCACAAGATTTCCTCAATATTCTCCACATATTGGAGATCTTCTACCTCCTCTTCATAACTTGCCAATCCCTTTATGTTGGCTATGACTCTCTTCTTGGTATTCATTTTATATTAGTAGGGTACTCCACTGTGCGTCTTTCTATCTTTTTATAATATCTTCTTTATCTAGTATTCTTCCAACATGATCATGTCCATGTCCTCCTCCTTCTTTCCCCTATTCATCTCCTCTTCCTTATCCCAACCTCCTATCAATGCTTCCCCCCTTCCCATATCCACACATGGAAGTTTAGTTGTCTAAATCCATGGTAATCACATCGTTGTCATACAATAGAATCTTAATTGAATTATATAACAATATGATGTACCTACATATGGTTCCCTTTAGAAAATATTTCTCTGCTGCAGTGTAAGACTTCACGGTATCTATTGCAAATTTGGTGATAAACCCTGCAACAATATTGTCTAACCAAACATCTATTGCGCGAGTAAATTTTTTATTTACTTTATATAACTGCATGATTTCCATAGGATTCCACTCTAGTTGTATTTTTCTATTTGCAGGGTGGTTGTATTTTAATCTAAATAACCACCCCTACAACAAATGTGGGAGATCATAGAAAAATACCTCATGCAAGTCGCTAAAAATGTATTTGTCGAGATATTTGCGCATTGTTAACTTACGGTTTATGTTGTCATTATGTGAAACTCAATTTCCTTTGTTTCCAACCTTCTTTCCATCTCCTCCTTCATTGGATTCCATGGCATGAACATTCCCTTCTATACTTTCATTCTTTGTGAATTTCTTCCATGGATCTTTTCCATGAAATCTTGTGTAGTTCCAACCAACAAAAAAACCATTTGTTGGTTAGTCTCTTCCTCTTATACTTGGGATGACCTAGGTTGGGATCTCAACAGGTTTCCAATATAACCCTAAAAAACTATTGGCCCTATTGGTAAACCAGAAGGAAACACTGTGCACGGGGTGCACAATGCAGTGTCATCTGAGATATCTTTTATGAGTGACTACAATAATCAGGTGTTTTCAGTATTGGAAAGAGTGGGGATCTTTGATTGTGTTCTTTATTATTCATTCATTATCCTTGTTAATTATTCAAGTACTTCTCTGATTTATTCAAATTTAAACATGTGCATGCATGCTGATATTTATAGTTTAACCATTCATTCATAAGCTAATGATGAAAAAAAAGTAAACATTCATTAATAATCACACATAACACACATGTTTACCATGGTTCATCCCCTCTTGGGGCTATGTGCACAAATATTTGGCTCTATGCTCTTTTATTTAGTCTTCTGCAAAATCTTGCGTTGTGCACATTACATATTATGTAATACAATAAAGATGAGGGTAAGAAACCTCTGTGGGTTATACTAGATCACACCAGGCTCCTTATCCTATGACCTAACCCTCAAATACTATTGATCCATATGGATGTCAATAGCCTCCCACCTATTCCAACTGGTTCATTATGATAGTTTTATAGTTTGACATTTTTTTCCCTAGTTTTCAGGTCTCTGACTTGCGGGGTTGTTTTGAGGCCCTAAACAACGGATTTTAGGGCTTACCACAAGCAGAATGACCATTGATAGAGAGAAGGAAAATGTGTATTCTTCAGATATAACTTTCCAATGGGCTATCATGCGCCTAAAACGAAGATCGTATGCAAAAGTTACGACCCTCGGAAGTTGATGTACTAACTTACCCAAACGGAGCCCACATGACTTTTGGTGCTTCATCTCCCAGGGTTAGGTTTTTTGGATGTCTAGGGTTTTTGACATTCCTGTTTATTGTAAAATGACCTTAAGAGACTCATTGTAATCATCTTCTTGCGAATGAGTGCAACTATTACATCTCTTCTCAGAGATAAGCTGCCACCATTCTAGCAAGCTTGTTTCTGCTGCATTTTATAGTTTCATCTTATTTCCTTATTGAATAGAAACCAATTTTGTTGTATATATGTTATTCTGTGTTAGGCATATTTTGATAATAATTTTTATTCATTTCATTCTGCAAATAGATTATGGATTAGTGGTATCAGAGCGGTCTTCTCCTTGTTTCTCTTAATGCATGTCCCCAATGAGATTAGGGTACAAAGAATTGGGTCTCGAGCTTGTTTCTCTTGAGGAAAAAATCTCTTTCACGCCCAAACATCCTCTCATGGAAGAAGAAAATAAATAAGACGAAACAAGAGATCCCTTCAAAAATTTTCTCGAGGAATCCCTCACGCAACAGAGGAATGAGATGATGGATAGTTTTGCGCAAATCCTTTGGAGGCTACCAACATGCAATGTATCTTCCTCAAACAAAGGCGTCGCCCCCTTCAAGGTACAAATAAACTTCAATATTCCTATATTTGAAGTTCAAATAGGTACAGATGCGGTAGAAAAATGGTTGAATCTGCTAGAAGGGTATTTCTTTGTCCATAACTTCTCGAATAGAGAAAATTTACTTTTGTGCTCCTTAAAGCCATATCCCATGTCAAAGATTGGTAGGAAACTTTCTATGCACAAAAGGAAATAGAGGGACCCTCATTATTTACAGTCGCAATCATCTGGGAGTCCTTTAGGGATTCTATTAAGGAACAATACTACCCTATTGGAAGTTATGATAACCTAGACACAAAATGGACCATGTTGCGGCAGGAAAATGACCAAGCGGTTCCCGAGTTCACAAATATCTTCCATACCTTGCGCACCAAGCTGGGTATCAAAGATTTTGAGCAACATATGTTTCTCAAGTATCATGATGGTCTACATAGATACATCTAGGATGAAATGGAGTTTTTTGACATCTCATCCTTGGGAACGACCTATCGATATGCCATCAAAATCGATCAGAAGCTCAAACAAAAGACACGGAAATTTGGGCCTCGGAACCCCTCATAGTAAAATCTAGGAAAGGGTGGCCCCAACCCGCAAAAAAAAGGACATACAAAATAAGGACAACCTCAGGACAACAATTCCAGGCCGCAAGAAAATAAAGACACCTAAAAGACAAAGAAAGATACCAGGAAGTGGTGCAACTTCCATAAGAGCCCCTAGCATAACATTGTTGATTTCCACTTGAAACAATCATTGGAGGTGGAGGTGAAAGCCTATGAATCATATACGCGAATCTAAGTCAGAACCATAAAGGTGAAGACGGATCATAGACGCAGAACCCAGTGCTACCGTTGCTACCACCAAGCTCTAGCCTTGTGAGCCAAATGAGCCAGCGGAAGGTGACCACCCTTTTCATTCATAGATAAGGGTGAAGGGTACCCTGCTGCACTTCATCATTGATAGGAGTAGCCAAAAAAACCTCATCTCATTAGAGGTTATCAAGTGACTTTCCCTACCAACAATGTCGCACCCGCAACCTTACACCATCGGATGGCTCTGCCAAGGAAGTGACATTTGTGTCAGCCAACAATGTCGCATGTCATATGACATCAAGCCATTCAAAGACAAGGTATTGTGTGATGTTTCCCCTCTCGAAGTTTGTAATGTTATTTTGGGCCAACCATATTTATGGAAACGCCATGTTGTATATGAGTCTAGTCCTCGCAGTTTTATTATTACTTTGAACAATAAATTGTACAGGATACCCGAGGCAATCCCACCTAATGCTATTTCCTTGATCTCTGCCAAGAAATGTAGAAAGGTTATCTCTCAGACAGGGAATTTTGTCTTCTTCATGATTTTCTCTTAGAATGATTGAAAGATCGTAGCCACATCCAGGGTCTTTGCGTACGACCTCTCCACACAGCAGAATAAAGTGGATAAGATCGTGGAAGAATACTCAGATATCTTCTCCTCACCTACCGGGGTACCTCTGCACTATCAGGTCAAGCACCCCATCGATCTGACTCCCAACGCATCGTTTCCCAATGGGCCATTCTACCGACGCTCTCTTTTAGAGAATGAGGAGATCAAGTGGCACATCCAAGAACTGCTCCACAAGGGGCACATCCATCCCAACTCATCACCTTTCGTGAGCCCAGTTATGCTGGTATAGAAGAAAGATGGAACCTGGTGACTCTGCATTGATTACCGGGCCCTGAATAAAATCACAGTAAGAAACCGATACCCGATTCCACGAATCAACGACCTCCTTGATTATCTCATGGGGGCCAAATACTTCAGTAATATTGATCTGAAGTCTGGCTACCACTAGGTCCCAATAGAAAATACAGATCTATGGAAGATCACCTTCAAGTCAAAGGAAGGTTGTTTTGAATGGTTGGTCATGCCCTTTGGTTTGAAAATTGATCCAGCCACTTTCATGAGGATGATGGACGATATCCTACAACCATTTACCAATAATTGTTTAGTGGTGTATCTGGATGACATCCTCATTTACAACAAGACTTGGGAAAAACACTTGCAGCATATTCAACAAGTTTTTCACACCCTATGGCAGCACCAGCTCTATGCCAACTAGGAAAAATGATCCCTCGACATGGACAGGGTTCATTACCTAGGCTACATCGTTGATCACCATGGCGTACATGTGGAACCAAAAAATATCCAAGTCATTTATGACTAGCCAGACCCAACCACACTCACTGAGATTTAGATCTTCTTGGGTCTTGCCAATTTCTACCACAAGTTCATGTTGGGATTCTCCCATATTTCATGGACCAACAACTAAGTAACTAGGGGTGGTGATAAGGAAAAATTTGTGTGGGGTTGGTCCCAACAACAAGAGTTCAATTATTTGAAGCAACACTTATGCTCAACCCCAATACTTTCACTACTAGATCTGCAACAAACCTTTGAGATCGAGACAGATGCTTCATACTATGTTGTGGGCATCGTTCTCACTCGGAACTACCACCCCATGTCCTATAATAGTGAGACACTATCAAATGTTGTCTGCAAGTACCCTACTTATGACAAAGAAATGTAATCCATTGTGTAAGCTTGCCACCAGTTGTTAATTTCCAAAGAATTGAATACAAAAATATCTCAATAGATCCAAATATATTTGAATACAAAAGCACCACAATAAATATAGAACGACAATATGCAAAATATCTTTTATTACTATCAAACCCTTCAGGTAGGGAAACACCATACAATGGATCCTATTATGGAAGGGATCCTCTCCTGTTCACTTGCCTCTTCGAGGGGGCTTCCTCCTAATGAGCTTTAGCTGCAAATACAATATTTCTCTTCATATCCCATTACATTGCTTGAAAACCTTTATACAGTGCTACCATCACCTAACAACATTCTAGAGGAGGAATATTCTAGAAGTAGAACCTTCGAAGAAGTCCTCTTACATTTATTATATCTAACTACTCATTTATTATATTTAACTACCATAGTGGGCCTTATTTAATAATATAGTGGACCTAGTCCACCTTACATTGAATGGTCTCCACTATTATCATTATGGGCCCTCTGCCCCCCCCCCACTACCTCTCTAACTACCTAACATTCCATCCCCCTTCTGAAATAGTTGTCATCAATGCTTGATGTACAACCATATACCAGGGTCCCATGGATAAGTGTGGACCATAGTGTTGAAGTAGACTAGAGAACAAGGGTCCCATTGAGAAATGGAAACCACCATGCTGAAGTAGTCCAACCGCCATTGTAAACTAGGGTCTCATGTCCAATTGCTCATGTGAACCCCACATGGAAGATATTGGCACCCAATAACCAACTAAAAATGATGCTCCCAATACTCACACCTATCATGTGGATCCAAATAAAAATATACATCCACATAGTGGGAGAGGATTGATGTAGGAGCATTGCTAGCAAGAAACTTCTATTCACAAGGAGTGCAAAGGGATTGCTGCAAGGTGTGCACGGTCACCCACAAGAACTTAATTCTTGCATGAGAATCTGCTGCAAGGAGTGACAGGGTCTTCTCCGACTGATAAGCTCAGAAGAGATAGCGTGAAACTTCCATTTGCAAGGAGTGTAAAGAGACTGTTGCAAGGTGTGCACAGTCGCCTGCAAGAAACTAAGTCTTGCATAATAATCTGTTGTAGGGAGTGCACAGATTGGAAGTCCGACTAAGTATCAGAGCAAGCCTTTTGAGGAGTCAAAGGGTATGAGAGATAAATTTCAGGAGAGATAGAGGGGATAAATCGTCAAAGGGAGTGAAGCTATGAAGGTTTCACGAACCACCGGCTAAGATCCATCCAGGAGGGAGTGCGATCATTACAGATCGTTGGATCTGGGAAAGGCGCACGAGTTTTAAGTCTCTGTGTGCACATAGGAGTGAGGATTCGTCGAAGTCCTGAAGAGGCTAGGGACCATCCATCATCAAGAGGGACAGGTGGCAGAATATCCATAACTCCAGAGAAAAATTACTTCGGAAGTTTTGTGGATAAGGAGAAAGCGAAATCACCGAAGAGCCAAAGGTTGAAGTAGATCCAGGCCGTTGGTTTCCAGGAGATACGTGTTAACAGATCTGAGATTTTTGGAAATTTCACTTTGGAGGATTCCAAGTGCAGAGTGTGACAAACTCCCAAAGTCTTGAAGGTTGAAGAAGATTGCAACCGTCCGTTGCGGAGGACACGTGGCGAGAATCCATTGTCTTTGGGCAAAATCACTCTAGGAGGAATGACTGCGCAGGAGGGTGAAACTCTCGAAGCCCGAAGAGCTAAATTATATAGTGGCAGTCGGATCCAAAGGGACATTTGTCAACAGATCTTTTACTTTGGGTGGAATTACCTCGGGAGGAAGTAATTGCGGAGAGTTTGAAACTTTTGAAGCCCAAAGAACTGAAGTTAACCATATTCGTTGATTTGTAGGAGACGCATGTCAATAGATCGTGAACTCTGGGTGAAATCACTATGGAAGAAAGCGAGTGTGGGGAAAGTTGAGGCTCCTGAAGCGCAGAGTCCTGAAGTAGATTTTGACCTTCGATCTGAGAACGAAAAATCGATGGTGAGGAATCATTGCAGGGAGTGGAGGAAAATTTAGCGAGTGCGCTAATTCGCAACCTGAAATTTGCTAGGACCATTGATCTTGTCGAGACAGGGGATCAACGACCACAATTTAAAGGAGGTTGGGCAAGCACTTTACCGATTGCAGGGATAGGGCTCTCCGATAAAGAGCGATCATGTTGGTAGCCCGCAATCTCTGTGAATCGTCGATCGACAGACAGGTCAGTGATGATCATATTGTGACCATGGAAACCAGAAGGTGATTATAAGGCCTTTTTTTTGAGTTTGAGACCAGCAAGGTCCTGAGGAGAGAAGGGGGGGGTATGAATCAAGGATCAAAGTTGAATCTCGAAGGAACAATACCATTGTAGAATATGTAGGCTAGACGCTGGTGATTATAACTAGATCATGATGCGGGACATTGATGTTATCTATAGAAGGTGGAGTAGAGTCATTAAATAAAATATGGAAGTGGTTGTCATCCCAGAAATGACAACTATCCATATACCAATCATTGCAATCGGCCTCCAGATCATACCAGGCATATATTTCTTGATTATACTCATCCTTGATGTCCACCATAAGAAATATCTCATGTGTGTCATCTAATGAATATTTAATACTACGAAAACTATCATTGATGTCATTTGTGAGGCCATCTACAAAGTCATCCAATGTGTCATTCAATGTATCATTCAATTGGGATTTGAATGCTTCAGTAATTTGTAGAATTTATTTGAGGGTTTGAGAGGAAATATCCATTTGAGCACCCTATGAACTCTTTGGTCCCACAACCATCACGAAAAAACCCAAAAAATAGAACAATAAATTACCGCAGAAAATCACGGATTTTTCTGAAAAAACCCTGAAAAACTGCGGAATTTAAAATGCTCATAACTTTACTTCCTGGACTCCATTTCGACTGATTAGTTTTTTGAAATTGTGTATTTTTCCGAGAGGAATTCAAATAACCAATTTTTTTTTTCCAAATTTATCTCTTAAATCTTGAGATATGAACCTGAAGTGTGCCGCCCTCTTTTTCTTCCCTAGAAAATTTCTGTAAAAAGAGCAGAAATTGCTTCCCTTTTTTGGCCAAGGAAAGTGCTCTAATACCAATTGTTAAGTACCAAATAATTGAATACAAAATAACCACAATAGATATAGAAGAACAATATGCAAAATATCTTGTATTACTATCAAACCCTTGAGGTAGGGAAACGCCATACAATGGATCTTATTATGGAAGGGATCCTCTCCTATTTGCTTGCCTCTTCGAGGGGCTTCCTTCTATTGAGCTACAACTCACAATATAATAATTCTCTTCATATCCCATTACATTGCTTGAACCCCTTTATATAGTGCTACCATCACCTAAGAACATTCTAGAGGAGGAATCTTCTAGATGTAGAACCTTCTAAGAAGTCCTCTTACATTTATTATATCTAACTACCCATTTATTATATCTAACTACCATAATGGGACTTATTTAATAATATAGTGGACCTAGTCCACCTTACATTGAACGACCTCCACTATTATCATTATGGGCCCTCTGGCCCCCCCCACTATCTCTCTAGCTACCTAACACCAGTGAAGACATTACATTGTTGGGAAGGAGACAGTGATCCACACTGATCATAGGCCACTACAGTTGATGTAGACACAAGGAAAATTGAAGAATGACCACCATCATAAGTGGTCCACGTACTTGCAACAATTCCACCTCAACATCAATTATAAAATGGGAAGCACCAACTGTGTAGCTTCTTTCCTCAACAAACCTCCAGTCACGACACTCACCATGGTGCTAGACTCTTGTGGCCATGAGACCTCTAGATGGCCCCAACTCTATGAGATAGACCCAGACTTCGCCACCACCTACCAAATTTTGGGTGCAAACGCAATTGTCACTAATTTCCATCTTCAAGACAGGTTGTTGTGTTGTCTGGGCCATATCTGCATTATATTAAGAAAGGGAGCGAAGTTGATCTGGTAAGCCCACTACATTCAGGTGAAAGGACACTTTAGTGTCAAAAATACAATGTCAATGCTGCAGAAACATTTCTATTGGCTAAAACTTCGACAAGAGGTCAGCAAGTATATCAGGTCCTGCACTGCCTCTGCAATTTCCAAACTGTCCACTAAGAAACAGGGTCTATAGATCCCTTTGTCTACTCTTGACAAGCCATGGGAATCCATCTCAATGGACTACATGCCGAGCGTCCCATCCACCAAGCAGGGAAATGACTATGCTTTTGTGGTTGTGGATCTCTTTTCTAAGATGGCGATTATGGCAGCCTGCAAGAAGAGTATCACAACAGAGGCCCCTGCCAAGCTCTTCTTTGAATGAGTCTGGGTACATTTTGGAATCCCACAAACCATTGTCTCAAATTGGGATAGTTTATTTATCAGCACATTCTGGCAAGCCTCTAGTCACTGCTGAACACCACGCTCACCAAATCCACGACCTTCCACCCCCAGACAGATGGCCAAATCGAGGTCGTAAATTGAATGATCGTGCATATCCTGCACATGTATAATTTCTAGAACCCTCGCACATGGGATGAGAGTCTCCCCTATGTTCAACATAGCTACAACCGAGCCCTACATAGTTCAACCAACCACAACCCCTTTCAGGTGGGGTTGGGATTCCAACCATTGGGTCCCATAGATGTTGCAATACCCCTTGCAGTCACCTCGGTCAACTCATCTCCTGCTCCAACTGAAGTTGATAAATCCACCCAGTTCATTGAGTGGATCCAGCACATCCACCAACAGGTTTAGGATATCCTACAGGAGTTCAATGACAAGTACAATCAAAGCCATGATCAACACCGTGTGTCACATAAGTTTAAGGTGGGTGACAAAGTTTGGTTGCACTTCTAGAAAGAGTGCTTTACAGGACCCCATCGAAAGATTCTCCCACTCTGTTATGGGTCGTACACCATCACTAAGGTTGTGGTTGATAATTCTTTCAAGATCAACATTCCTCCTTTCCTTAGCTTGCACGCAGTATTTAACGTGGATATCCTTCGACCGTATTTCCCACCATTATTGGACACCTCAGAGATAACATAACAACTGACACCAACAAATATCAACCTTGACTGCATACAATAGGAATCTAGCGATCATATTGTGGAAAAATAGATCAAGGGCAATCTCCAACAAAGGATCCATCTTTATCGAGTTGTCAAAGCAAAGAAACTCCTGCACCAAGGCAAGTGGCTCACTCGGGGACAAATTCAACAAACATTTCCTCATATGATGGGGGAACTCAAGACAATGGAGACCATTGCTTCCTAACAGAGGAGGATTAATCCAGATGGATGTGAGTGGCCTCCCACCTATTCCAACTAGTTCATTTTGGCAGTTTTCTAGTTTGGTAGTTTTTCCCTAGTTTTCAGGTCCTTGACATGCAGGGCTGTTTTGAGGCTATGAAGAACATTTTTTAGGGCTCGCCACAGTAAAAAATGACCTTTTATAGATAGCAGCAAAATGTGTAGTCCTTGAATAAACCTTTCCAATGAGCTATCGTGTGCCTAAAATGGAGATCGCATGCAAAAGTTACGACCCTCGAAAGTTGATGTACTAATTTACCCAAATGGAGCCCACGTGACTTTTGGTGCTTCATCTCCTAGGGTTAGGTTTTATGGATTTCTAGGGTTTTTGACATTCCTGTTTATTGTAAAAAGGCCTTCAGAGCCTCATTGTAATCATCTTCTTGTGAATGAACGCAGTCGTCACATTTCTTCTTAGAGATAAGTCGCCACCATTCTAGCAAGCTTGTTTCCGCTGCATTTTATAGTTTCAGCTTATTTCCTTATTGAATAGAAACCATTTTTACTGTATATCTGTTATTCTATGTTAAACATCTTTTGATAATAATCTATATTCATTTCTTTCTGCAAATATATTTTGGATCAACTACCTTACTCAACTCTTCTACAATACTTATTATCCTCAACTGCTTACAAAATCACAACAATCAACTTTCCGAAAAACATCCCCCTCTTTTCCTAGACCTCCTAGGTCCTTATTTATACTACTTTGTAGCTTATAGTCGTTAAAATCTCTGTCAAAAACCACAACCCTTGTGTTGACGACGATTTTTGTCAACAATACTTAGCCGATAAAGCATTGCTAGGCTTCCCCTCAAATGACGCTACTTGCGCAAAGTTTCGACCACTCTCGCTAAAGATCAACGCAATGTTCCTGGTGAAATCATTGTATTCCTCAACCTATCACTCATATGACTTAAATTTCTTGCTCTCTGCTTTCCTAGAACTTACCATCTTCTATATCTATGATTGACATTTCGACACCCCAAAGTTCTTAAATCCTCATGATCACCCTATATCAAAATGTTACATCATGTAACTTGTAACTAAGCCCAACATAATACTTCCTTATGTTTACATAACGACTTTTCAAAATATATCTCACTCAGTCTCTCATAAAAAAAAATTTGGCTTTGAGTTTATATCATGTTTCTTCTTTTGAAATTATGACTTCCCCTTTTGTATACTCTAACATTTTTCCATGTCATGGCTTTGAGTTTATATCATGTTTCTTCTTTTGAAATTATGACTTCCCCTTTTGTATACTCTAACATTTTTCCATGTCATGTCAAACAAAAAAACATATATTATTATATCTTTTGCCTGTTCTTTTCCCATCATGACCATATCACCCAAAACGAAGAATTTAAGTTTGACCTTGTCTTGGGATTTGTTTACTTCATAAAGCCATCACATGATGATCTTTACCACATATTTGACATTGTCATTTTGGTATTTTTCATGCCATGTGAAAGAAAAAAACACGTATATTACTATACTTGTCAGGTTATTCTTACTTGATTATATAAAAGGGGTTGTTTCATCATACTCCATTCAAAGAAATGAGTGGGAGAAACCCATTGAGTTTAATATGTAAAATAATGAATGGAAAGCAAACGAACAATTGCGGAAAGACTTGCGAACGTCCTAGGCCAGTTTCGAGCTCCATTCCCTCTCAAACAAAGGAAACGCATAATAAGATTGCGAACATATCGACGTTTACAATGAACGGCTGCAACTTTGATGCGCTCATGTTTTCCTCATAAGAGAGGGCACGTATACAACAGGTTCGCTTCAGTTAGAAACGACCATAACCACCGGAGCCGTTCAATTGAGAAACGACCATAACTAATCAAACTGCCCAGGAAATAATAAAAAAGAAGCAGCGCGCAGCTAGCGAGGGGAACTGATTCTAGAGGAGAAGACTGATCTTTCTGAACGAAGTATTGTTTCAGAAATAAAACTCAGAGAGAGAATTTAGGCAGAATTTTAAGAGAGTATGCTGTGAGTGTTGGGAGGATTCTTCCAGTTCATTCTTTCATTACATCTTCAGCAGAGACTGGCAAAATCGTCTTCAGCAGAGACTGGCAAAATCGCCGACAGCAGGGGTCTTGCAAAGCAGCGAAGAGGATAAACGGGGATGAGTTTGCTGGACTTCATAAAATAAGGGTTTACTTGTGTAGTTTGCTGTAATTTGGCTCGATTTGATTTAGAGCTAATCAGTTTTATTATGCAGGTCCTTTCCTCGCGATTCGCCACCATAGCTCCATTCCTTCCTGGCTCAGCTCTCTTCTTTTTCATGCTTAGTCGTTTTATTATAAGTTGAGTTTTTTATTATAAGTTGAGTCTAAAAGGACTAAAGATGATATATGTGGCCTTGTCTACGAAGAGACTTGAAGATTTTGATTTTCTATGATTTTATATAAAAGTTTGTTAATGGGAATCAGTTCTTTGTATTTTTATATATCTTTTTAATTTTCTTTAAAGCTCTTAGTTTTTCTAGTTTTTTTAATTGATGTAATATTTCGATTTCAGAAAACTAAAAAAAATTAATTTACATATTTATATGCTATTTTTTTTTAAAAGTTCCAGCCATAACTTTTGGTTTCTTTATTTTATTTTTGGAATTAGTTTTGTATCAATTATAAAAATAAATAAAGTAATAATCATTTTCCAAAATTTTTAGTGGTGTCAATTAATTTCTTTTGGTTAGTGTAGTGTTGTATATTAAGTTTTCTTTAGTTTAAATCTAATATAGGGTTTTATTTAACTTTTAGATTGTCATTGTTTTAACTTATTTTTGTTAAAATCAAATAAAATTATGCATTTTACTTTTATCATTACTTTTCCTTTTTGATGTTAATTTCATTATTCCAATTGTATAAATCCTTCAATCAAATTGTGTAAATCTTTCAATTGTATAAATCCTCACATAGAAATGATCAAATCATAAATAGTACAAAAGCATAAATGAAATAAAAATTAAATATTGTTAAAAGAAAATTTATAGAGCAAGGGAAACTACGCTTGAACTGTAGGTTGGGAAAAATTTAACTTAAAGTTCAAATGTGCATTCTTGTCTTGGGCTTTAAGTCTAGGGTGATATTCCCACTTCTTCTCACCTAGCCCTGCGGGAGGTTGAAAATGTTGAGGCTTGAGACTCTCTAGTCTTTTATAGCATCAACACCTAGCATGGTTAGACTTGCCTACCTACGCGCCACATCGCTTTTTCTCTTTCCTGTTGTTTTTCCTTCTTTTTCTACATGCTTCTTTCTTGCCACTTCTTGCGCATGCTCCAAAATTAGGTCTTCACTTCCAAAGTTAGGTCTTTCCTCAAAACAGATCCTTCTCCAAAAATAGGACTACGCCCAAAATAGACTTCCTTATCAAAATAGGCCTATGCCCAACATCGACCAGAAAGAGGAAGGGGTAAACACAACACTAAAATACTTAAAACAGAAGCAGGAGACGATGAAAATATCAGATAGATTGAAGAGTGTGCAAGAACTAAATAAATTGCAGGAAGAATTGAAGAGCATACAAGTAGGAAAGCATGCAAGGAAAGCACAGTTGGAGCCACTGCAAGAAAGCATAGAGAAAATGTTGATAGAGATTGATGAAGCTAAGGGGAAGGTTGAAAAGGCTGGATTGGAGAATGAAGAATTGTTGAAGGATCCTATCACTATGTAGATCATTGCAAAGAAGATCCAATTGGTAAAATATAAAGTTGAAGACATTTTAGGTAGGTTCTAGGAACTGGAGAAGTTAGTGCAGGAAGCACACACTACCAGAGTGGCTTAGGACGAGCCATAGGTGAGTGTTGGGGGCCTGTTGTCACGAGCCATTTTTGGGAATAATGCAGCAATCAAGGAAGATAGATAGAAAAGGGAACATAAAAGGAGTGTGCATCGGTAATAAGGTAAAGTATCACGAGGAAGCAGGAAAGCCAAAGGAAGGAGGAAGTGAATCAATCGTGCGCACAGGAAGTTAGAATGTGGACAAACCTAATCCACTTAGGGTTGGGATTTTGGCCATTATTGTAACGGTGTCTAACCCAATTTTGTAGTATGAGTATGTATTTTGAGATATGAGGAGATAAGTAAGTAAGAGTAGGATTTCATGAGTTAGTTAGGATTTCATGAGTTAGTTTTTGGTATGCGTTTTGTTGAGAATTGTGGAGTTAATAGTGAGAAGATATGTGAGTCTATTTTTGGAGAGAAAAATATGAGTTGTAACTGAGAGTAAGGTCGCAAGTTGTGAAACTTGGTGTGATCTTGTCATCCTCACCATTACCAATAGCTTCAGATATATTTAGATGTAATTAATGTAGTGCAATAATTTGATGAAGAATAGTAAAGAAGCGAAGAATGTGATATCTTTTTGGACATATCCAAGGGGGGTGAACCATGGTAAAACATTGTGTCATTGTTTGAAATGTTTCTTTTATGTATTGTAATGTATTATGATGAATGAATGAATCTATTAGTACTAAAATGCAATGCGCATTAGAATAGTTCTGATATTTACTGCAGAATGAATGTTAAATGAATGCACATGGTTACAAAATGGTAGATATGGTATAATGATAGATGTGATGAATGTTGAAGTAAAAATTGTGTCTAACATCCCCAAAGCAACATCCCTTCCAAGGTTGCAGACATTTGGGTCCTGCAGTCATCCATAAAGCCATCTTGGTTACCCATACAAGTACCCATACATACATACACTTAGCTCAATTTAGTTAGGTATAAAATGTGGCTTGTGTAAATATTTGAAGCAATCAACTATTAAGATTATGACTCGTCTTTGAAATAGTGATTTCTTTTATTCCCCTTGATTTGAGGAAAGTAGTTAAATAATAGTTTTCAATTAATTTTCTGAAAATGAGCAATTGCTCAAGAAATCATGGGGATATTTGTCTAAAGAAAGAAGAAAAAATAACCTAAGGGATTAGTTCAACTATTAATACTTCTTTTGGAATACAAATTATGTTTGTTCAATCTTGGTGTTTACTATTACTTTGGTTGGTTGAGTTAGCATGTGGATCATTGAACAGATTATAGAGCAAGGGCCACCCTATAACTGTGGTGATCCTAATTTCTTCTGCAATATTTATTTTAGTATTTTTTTTATCTCATTCTCTAGCAAGCAGATCTTTATTTCTATTAGACTACTGCAATTTGATTCTTGTCATTTATTTTCATTTGTGTGAAGGAATTTATTTTTATGCATTGAGTAGATTAGAACTTCTTTCTAGTTTTCAAGCTTTCTTGTTATGGTTGAATTAAGAATTATAAATACCTGAATTGTAATAATACAATAGGTTTAATTAAATCCAGTAGGGTTTCAAATAGCACTTAGTTGTTATACCTTCCTGTAGCATAATTTTCTTATTTCTATATAAAATAACATAGAATTTTGATTTGTTGTATACAATTTATGTAATTTAATTAATAATAAACTGTTGTATAATTTTTAAGTAGCATGGTCTAGCATTTTCTCTAATTTTGTGTTAAATAGGAAGAACAAAGAAAGGAAATCCCCCCTCCCTACTAAAATATAAACAAACAATAGTTAATAATAATCCTAAAAATTCAGTCCCCGAGGTGTAGGACAGTCGGTGACAGAGTGTGTTGTTAAGCCACTCCATGATGTTAAAGTCACCGGTTCGAAACCTGCGGGGAAAAAAAATCCAACCATGTTAAGGGTTGGTGTGGCTCAGGCCGGGTGTGATCCCCGGGTGATTTTGACGGCTTAGATGCCCCTGAGTCGTGGTTTCTCAAGCCACAGGTTAATCGCGTAGCCAACAGGTCCCACACAAATTAACAAACAAAAAAAAAAAAATCCTAAAAATTCATATATAATTCATGGTGTTTTGAAAGATTTATGTTTTTTGGGTTGATAATTAAAGTAGATTTTGCTGATTATTTTATCCAGGAGGATCTCGATGGCCATGCACCTATTCCAACTGTCTCAAAATAGTATTTTGGAAATTTTCTATTTTTAGCAGTTTTTCAGGTCCCAAACTTTTGGGGCCATTTTGAGGGAATAAACATTTTTTTCACAATAGGGTACCTCAATAATAATCAAAGGATTTTATTGAGCCCCGAAAATTAATCTCCTCGTTGAAACCTTTCCAATGAGATATTGTGCACCCTAAACGAAGATCGTATGCAAAAGTTACGACCTCAGGAAGTTGATGTACTAACTTACCCCAATGGGGCCCACATGATTTTTGGTGCTTCAACTCCTAGGGTTAGGTTTTTGGATGTATATGGTTTTGGAATTCATGCTTATTGTAAAAACACCTTCAGAGCCTCATTGTACTCATGTTCTTGTGAATGAGCATAGTTGTCACATCTCTTCTCCGAGATACGCTTCCACCATTCTAGCAAGCTTGTTTTCAGTCTACATTTTATAGTTTTCAACATATTTCCTATTTAATATAATTCAAGTTTTACTATATCTATGTTATTTTTCAATGTGTCTCTGTGTTAATATTATAAATCTATGGTTTCATTATCTGTCGTTCATAAATCCATATTAGTGGTATCAGAGCAGTCTCTTCCTTGTCATTTTTTAATGCATGTCCCTGACACGGTCAGGGCATAAAGAGATGGGTCTCGAGCTTATTTCTATTGAGGAAAACTTCTCTCACACACCCAAGAAACCGTCCATGGAGGTATAAAATAAAGATGATGGGACATGAGATCCTTTCAAAAATTTTCTTGAAGAATACCTTGAGTGACAAAGGAACGAGATGATGGACAACTTTGCACAAATTGTTCAATGACTATCAGCAAGTGATGCATCCACCTGAAGCAGAGGCGCCACCCCTTTAAAGGTACAAATCAATTTTATATTCCTATATTTGAAGGTCAAATAGATGCATTTGTCATAGATTGTAATATGCCAGATATAAAATGTATGCAAAACATAAATTAAATGCTAGAAATGGCAAAATAAAAGCAATATAACCAAAACATTCACCACAATAGCACTGAAATGATATGAGAATAATAACAGAAATAGCACTTTGAATCCGAAATCAATTTTCACGAGCCTCTTCGAGGGGGAAAAATCCAGTTGAGCAGAGCTCTATTACAATAATATCCAAGCTAGGGTTCTCATACCCTTGACTCCTATTTATACTAAAAAGAAGCATCTAGAGGAAGATCCTTCTAGAAGCGGAAGCTTCTATTAGGTCTTCTTACATCTGTCTTATTCTATTTTATTGAAAGGACTTATTAATATTGACCTTTATTACATCTGAATATATTGTTCTACCTATGTGTGGGTTAGGACCCTAACATGTCTGCCCCCTTAAAAACAACCTTGTCCTCAAGGCTTGAGACGAGAAAATTGTTGCAGAATGGTAGCTGGTTCCCAAGTGGCATTTGCTGGAGTTGTATCTTTCCACTAGAAAAACACTTCCTTGATGGTTCTCTGACGTAGGCGACGCTCACGCTGGTCCAAAACTACTTCTGGATGTAGCCAAATGGATCCTTCTTCAACTAACTTTGGAAGGTTGGTTTGAATTTGGCACTTAGCTCCAATCACCTTCTTTAAGCATGAAACATGAAAAATAGGATGTAGCTTCGAATGGCTGGGCAAAGCTAACTGATAGGCTACTTGTCCCACACGCTTGAGAATGGTATAAGGACAATAAAATTTTGGCGCTAGCTTCTGACAATGCTCAGCCTTGAGGGAAGTTTGCTTGTAAGGTTGCAGTCGAAGAAACACCTGATCCCCTTATGCAAATTGACATTCAGAGTGACCTTGATCTTCTTGTTGCTTCATGTGATTATGTGCCATGACCATCTTCTCTTTGAGGGTACGAATAATAGCCTCTCAAGTTGTAAGTGTTAGGTCAACCGCCTGGACCTTTGAGGCACCTGGTAAGTATGAAAGAACAGAAGGTGGCTTATGTCCATATACTGCTTCAAAAGGAGTCATGCGTGTAGTTGTATTGTATGAAGTGTTGTACCACCATTCAGCTAGGGGTAACCATTGAGCCCATTGATTTTTCTTTTTCGAGGCAAAACACCTCAAATATGTTTCCAAACACTTGTTTACAACTTCCGTTTGGCCATCAGTCCAGTGATGATAAGTTGTGCTGAGATGAAATTCAGTGCCTTGTATCTTGAACAGTTCTTGCCAAAAATTGCTTGTGAAAGTTGGGTCACGATCAGAAACAATAAAGTGCGGCATGCCATGAATCTTGAAGACCTGATCCATGAAAATTTGAGCCACCATGGATATTGTAAATAGGTGTTGAAGGGTGTAGAAATGGGCATACTTGGAAAGGTGATCAACAACCACCATGATGACTGATTTATTTCCCGATTTGGGTAAGCTGGTAACAAAATCTATAGAGATATCCTTCCAAATAGCAGGTGGAATCGGGAGCGGTTGTAGTGTGCCTGGAGATTTGACTATTTCTCCCTTGTTGCGTTGACACATTACATTCAACGAAAAAATTATGAATGTCTTGTTTCATACCATCCCAGAAAAATGAACGTTTGACCCTGTCATATGTTTTGGTGAACCCGGAGTGCCATGTTGTGGGTGTAGCATGAATCTCAGACAATACCATGGATTTAAGCTTTGATTGTTTACTTAAATGCAAACGGCCTTTGTATCAAAGTTCACCATGGAGCCAAGAGTACCCTGTGGAAGTTGGAGCATTGGATTGCAATTTTTTTATCAGCTGCCAACTTTTGGGATCTTGTAGCCATTCCTGGAAAACGGCTTGGAGCCAATCTAGTACAATGAATGAAAGAGAAAAAAGGGATCCTTCATCTTCATTTTTTTGGGAAAGTGCATCTACAACCACATTGTCTTTGCCTTTCTTATAAATGATCTCATAATCATATCCAAAGAGCTTAGTCACCCATTTTTTTTGTTCTGGGGAGGAAATGTGTTGTTCTAGAAAATACTTGAGGCTTTGATGGTCTGTCTTAATTTTGAAACATTGCCCCAATAGATAAGGGCACCACATATCAACGACATGCATAATAGCCAACATTTCCTTTTCATAGATGGATTTGCCCAGATTTCTTTCAGATAGTTGCTTGCTGGTAAAGGCCAAAGGTCGACACTCTTGCATAAGGACAGCACCAATTCCTTTCCTTGAGGCATCACATTCCAAAACAAAGGTCTTTGTGAAATCGGGAAGGGGGAGGACTGGAGTGGTGCACATGACCATCTTCAAGGTTTGAAAATCTTGGGCAGTGGCTGGAGTCCAAGTGAAAGAATTATTTTTGAGGAGAGCAATGAGAGGTGTTGCAATCTTCCCATAATTCTTAACAAACTTGCGATAATACCCTGTTAAGCCCATAAATCAACACAAGCTCTTAAGATTCTTTGGGTGAAGCCAGTCTTGCATAGATTCAATCTTTTTAGGATCCACCCTAACGCCATCCTTGCCAACCAGATGACCCAAGTATTCTACTTCTGAGGCGCCAATAGCACATTTAGATTGTTTCAGGAAAAGTTGGTGCTGAGAGAGTAGATGGAGAACTCAATCCACATGAGCAAGATGGTCTTTCCAGGTTTTTCTATAGATAAGGATATAATCAAAGAAAACTAAGACAAAATGGTGGAGAAAAGGATGGAAGACATGATTCATGAGGCTTTGGAAGGTGGAGGGGGTATTACACAAGCCAAAGGGCATGACCAAAAACTCATAGTGGCCCTCATGAGTTCTAAAGGAAGTCTTGGGAATGTCTGCCTCTTTCATATGTATCTAGTGGTATCATGAATGAAGATCCAGTTTAGTGAAGAATTGGGCGCCACTCAATTCATCCAGGAGGTCATCAATGACAGGAATGGGGAATCTGTCTTTAATGGTAAGTTTTTTGAGGGCACAGAACTCAGGACACATTCACCAAGAACCTTCTTTATTTAGGACCATGACCATAGGAGAAGAGTAGGGGATCATACTAGGGCAGATAATGCCTGCATTAAGGAGTTCCTGGACCATTTTCTCAATTTCATTTTTTTAGGAAAAGGGGTGACGATATGAATAGATATTGGGAGGAAGGCTTCTGGGTACAAGGGGAATGGAATGATCATGAACACCATGGGAAGGAGGGAGTCCTTGGGGAGTGGAAAAGACCAATTGATGTCTAGAAAGGATGGCTTGGAGGTCTTGTGGGACCGAGGGTGTCTCTGTTGCTGGTATGGCATGGAGTTGGGTGATAACACTAGAATGATCTTTTTGGAGCATATTTTCCATGCAATGGGAACTAATGATCTTTGGTGAACCGAAGGTGATGCCTTGGAACTTATATTGGTGGCCCTCCTGGTAGAATTGCATCGTTAAGTCTTTAAAATCCATGAGAATGGGATCCAAAGTCCTTAGCTAGTCTGCACCCAACACAATGTCACAACCTCCCATGTCGATAGCAAACATTTGGGATTTCAGGTGGTAGTCACCAATTTGGAGACACATTTTCACAACACCCCCCACATTTCATGGAACCACCATTGGCAATCATGATTTGGAAATTATTAATGACATGGATGTAGCAATGAGTTTCTTGGGCAATGCGGCGATGAATAAAATTATCGGTGTTGCCACTATCAACTAGAATGATGACCTTTTGATGCTTGATGTAACCGATTAGCTTGAGGGTTTGGGGAGTGGAGAAGCCAGTGAGAGCATTGAGGGAAATGACTGGTTCTACTTTGGGAGGGTCTGAGGGAGGGGTTATGTCAGTGGATTTAGGTGACTCAGACACAAGGGGAGTTTCTACATCCTCTTCCGAAATATCCTCGGAGATGGCCATAAAATATTTTGTTCTTTACACTTGTGGCCCGAGAAATATTTGTCATCACAGTTATAACAAAGGCCTTTGAGTTGGCGTTCATCCATTTCATCCCTGGTCAATTTTTGGATCTTGTGTGGAGCAAAGGGAGTAGTGGGATTTGTTGGTTTAGGGCGAGGGATAAAGGAGGGTTTTCAGTTTTGAGAAGATACAACTTGTTGTGCTTATTTATCTCTTTTAGTAGCCTCCACCCAACTCTGAGGTCGAGCCATGAGGACATGGGCCCGAATCTCATCCTTGAGGCCGTTGATAAAACACTCTCGGAAAAAGGCATCAGACATGCCCTCTGTTCTAAAATCCAGGCGCTCAAAGGTAGCTATAAAGTATTCCATTGTTCCTAATTGTTTCAACTTTTTCAATCGGCCCAAATGGTTGGTGTCAGTGTCAAAGCATTCATAAAGCTCCTCCACAAAGTGAGTCCAAGCAATATACCCTTGACAAGAAGTTTTTCTCCATTTCCACCATTGCCAACATTCTTGATCTAGATGGAGAACACCATACCTGAGTTTGGCCAAGTCATCTGTAATGCAGTATAAAGAGAAATAATGTTCCATTTGGGTTACCCAACTAGTGGGGTCTGAGCCATCAAATTTGGTCACATCCACCTGCGGAAGGCGTAGGTCACATTGAAAGTGATGGTTATGAAAGTTATGGGGATGAGAGGAATGTTCACCTTCAGTATGTGGAGGTGAGGAAGAGGAAGGGTTATCTGTAGGGATGTGCAGTTTGGTGCAGAGTGCCAAAAAGACTAATTCAAGATGGGTGGTGAGGTCTTGCTTGATTTCCTCCATTGAGGACTACATGGTTGTATTGATGGCGGCAACATTGGCACTGATTTGTTTCACTTCTTGTTGGGTCTCGATGAGACCATATTGCAAGGTGTTGAAGCGAGCTTCCAAGTCTTGGCTACGGGTATGGGCCATGAGGATGGGGGAATTGAAAAGGGGTGGGCAGGGTCAAAAAATTTGCCGAAAAATGATATGTATGAATGTGATGAGGGCGAAGAGATGAATCCACTAGAATAGGTCTCAAATAATGGTGAAATTTTTTCCAATTTTTTTCTTTTTTTTACACCTATGGAGTTATACTCCAGCCTGAAGAATATTGCAGAGAGGAAATTCCCAAATGCTTAACTAGAAAAAAATGTGTATTTACTTGGCAACCCGAACACAGTTTCGTGACAATAGATCTTGTTTGTTTTAATTTGTTTATGTTTATGTCCCCAAGGGTTAGGTATTCAAGGTTTCTACAGACAAGGGTTGTCCCTGTGCTATAGCTCTCTGATATACATGCGGGGTCCAACAGTAGTACTCAACCCAATATCTCAGGGCACTAACTAAGGAGGATAGACTGTACCCTTAGTCGTACTACCCGACTACCCAGGTACTAGAGAGTATCTTCCTGAGTGTTGTTCTCAGTGACACTATAGCAGTCAGGAGACCGATTGGTTTATCTAAATAGGGCTTCAGGAAATCTAGGACGATCTGTACACAGGTGTTGTCTGATGCACTACCACTCAAAGGGGTACCAATAGGGGTTACAAGGGTGGCCAACAGATGTGTGCTTAAGTACCACTTGTATTTCCTGCATGTATGAATCCCTCAACCATGGGTTTATGCATGTAACAACAAATCTCTGTGGCTTAAAGACATCGGAATACGTCTCTACCCTGAAAAAAAAATTTAACCAACACTTTCTGCCAAGGAAAGTGCTCTGATACCACTTATAATATGCCATATATAAAATGTATGTAGAACATAAATAAAATGCTAGAAATGGCAGAATAAAAACAATATACCAGAACATTCACCACAATAGCACTGAAATGATATGAGAATAATAACATAAATAGCACTTTGAATCTGAAAGCAATGTTCACGGGCCTCTTCGAGGGGGAAACCTCCAGTTGAGCAGAGCTTTATTACAATAATATCCAAGCTAGGGTTCTCATACCCTCGAATCCTATTTATACTAAAAAGAAGCATCTAGAGGAAGATCCTTCTAGAAGCGGAAGGTTCTATTAGGTCTTCTTACATCCACCTTATTCTATTTTATTGAAAGGCCTTATTAATATTGACCTTTATAACATCCGAATATATTGTTCTACCTATGTGTGGGTTAGGACCCTAACATAGATAAATGGTTAAACCTTCTAGAAGGGTATTTTTCTATCCACAACTTTTTCGATCGCGAAAATATTACATTAATGCTCCTCAAGGTCGTCCCCCATGTCAAAGATTGGTGGGAGACTTTCTGTGAGCAAAAGGAAATAGAGGAATACACATTATTTGTAGTTGCACCTACTTGGGTTTCCTTCAAGTATTCTACTAAGGATAAATACTACCCTGTTGGAAGTTATGACGACTTGTATACAAGATGGACCAAACTGCGGTAGGAAAGAGACCAAATAGTGCAAGAGTTCACCAATGTCTTCCATACCTTGCGCACCAAGATGGGTATCAAATATTCTGAGAGACATATAGTGTTGAAGTACCATGACAGTATGCATATATACATCCAGAAAGAAATGGATTTCTTGGACATCTCATCCTTAGGCACGACTTATTGATATGCCGTAAAAATCAAGCAGAAGCTTAAACAAAAGACACAACAGTTTGGTTCTAGGAACCCCTCACAACAGAAGCAAGGAAAGGGCATCCCCAACCAATAAAACAAAGGACAGAGAAAATGTGGTCAACCTCAGGACAACCAATCCAAGCCCCAATCAAAGAAGCACAATGGGAAGATGAAGAAAGATACCGGGAAGTGGTGTGACTTCCATAAGATCCCATGGCATAACATTATTGATTATCTCTTCAAAGAAATCATAGGTGGCTGAGGTAAAAGCCTTTGAATGTGGATTCTGACTCTAAGTCAGAACTAGAAAAAGGGAAACAAATCATTGATGCGGAACCCAGTGCCACCATTGCTACCACCAAGATTCAACCCAATGAATCTGATGAGCCATAGGAAGTCGAGCGCCTCTTTCATTCAAAGGTGAAAGGAAATCCACTGCACTTCATCATTGATAGGGGTAGACAGAAAAACCTCATCGCAGTAGAGGTCTTCAAATAGCTAGCCTTGCCGACAATGTTGTACCCACAACCCTACACCATTTGATGGCTCCATCAAGGAAGTGATCTTCGCATCATCCAAGAGTGTCGCTTGTCGTACGACATCAAGCCATTCAAATATGATGTATTGTGTGATGTTTCTCCCCTTGAATTTTTTGATGTTATTTTGCACCAACCTTATTTATGGAAACGTCATGTTGTAGATGAGTCTAGGTCTCGCAATGTTGTTATTACTTTGAACAGGAAATTGTACAAGATCCCCGAGGTAGTCCCACCCAATGCCATGTCCTTGATCTATGTCAAGAAATGCAGGAAGGTAATTTATCAGACCAGGAATTTTGTCTTCTTCATGATTTTCTCTCAGAGTGAGCGAAAGGTTGCAGCCGCATCCATGGCCTTCGCGACCAACCTCTCCATGCAGTAGAAGAAAGTGGATAAGGTTGTATAAGAATACAAAGACATATTCTCATCACCTATTGGGGTACCTCTGCATTGTCTAGTGTCAGGTCAAGCATCCCATCGATATGATGCTTGATGCACTGCTACCCAATGGGCTAGACTATCATCTCTCTCAACTAGAAAATGAGGAGATCAAGTGTTAGATCCAAGAACTGCTCCACAAGGGGAACATCTGACCCAGATCACCAGCTTGCAGAAGCCCAATCATGCTAGTGCAGAATAAAGATGGGACCTGGAAACTCTGCATTGATTACCAAGCCCTAAATAAAATCACAAATAAGAACTGGTACCTGATTCCCCGAATCTACAATCTCGTTGACCATCTCAAGGGGGAAAAATACTTCAATACAATTAATATGAAGTTTGTCTACCATCAAGTCCCAATAGAGCATACATATGTATGGAAAATTTCCTCCAAGTCAAAAGAAAGTCTTTTTGAATGGTTGGTCATACCCTTTGGTTTGACAAATTCCCCAACAACTTTCATGAGAATTATGGACGATATCTTGCAGCCTTTCACTAATTATTTTGTGGTGGTGTATCTGGATGACATCCTCATCTAAAACATGACTAGGGTAGAACACTTGCAGCATATTCAGCAAGTTCTGCACACTCTACAACAACACAAGCTATATGTAAACTTGGAAAAATTCTCCTTCGGCATGGACAGGGTCCAATATCTAGGCTACATTATTGATGTGCATGGTTTTCATCTTGATCCAGCCAACATCCAAGTCATTCCTGACTAGCCAGCCCCAACCATGTTCACTGAGCTTCGAAGCTTCTTAGGCCTTGCCAATTTCTATTGCAGGTTCATGTTGGGATTCTCCCATATCGCATGGGCCCTCAACCAAATAAATAGGGGTGGTGGTTAGGAAAAATTTGTGTGGGGCTTGTCCCAACACCAAGTGTTCAATGATATGAAGCTACGCTTATGCTCAGCCCCAGTGATTTCATTACCTGATGTGCAAAAACCCTTTGAGGTCGAGACAGATGCTTTAGACTATGTTGTGAGAACAATCCTCACTTAGCATAGCCACCCCTTGACCTATCATAGTGAGACACTATCATATGTCTTCCGTAAGTACCCTACTTACGACAAAGAAATGTACTCCATTGTGCAAACCTACCACCAGTGGAGGAATTACATTCTTGGGAAGGAGACATACATCCACATTGATCATAAGCTCCTACAGTTCATGCAAACACAAGGAAAATTGCAAAATGATCGCCATTAGAAGTGATCCACATATTTGCAGTAGTTCCACCTCAACATCAAGTATAAAACAAGAAGTATCAACCAAGTTGTTGATTTCCTCAGCCTACCTCCAATCACGACACTCACCAGAGTGCTAGACTCTTGCGGCCACGAGACCTTTGTATGGCCCACATATATGAGATAGATCCCAACTTCGCCAACACCTACCAAATGTTGGGCACAAACACAATTGTCACCAACTTCCATCTTTAGGATGAGTAGTTGTGTCATCTAGGCCATATTTGCATTAAATCAAGTGAGCGAGTGAAGCTGATTTGGGAATCCCACTACAGTCAAGTGGCAAGACACTTCGTCATGGAAAATAAAGTGGTCATGTTTCAACATCATTTCTACTGACCGAAACTTTGACATGATGTCAGCAAGTATATCTAGTCCTACACTACCTATGCTATTACCAAACCAACCACTAAGAAACAAGGTCTGTACACTCCTCTTCCTACTACTGATCTTCCCTGGGAATCCATCTCAATGGACTACATGTCGGTCCTTCTATCCACTAAGAGGGGAAATGACTATGTTTTTGTGGTTGTTGATCGCTTTTTCAAGATGGAAATTATGGATTTCTGCAAGAAGAGTATCACAACAAAGGCCACTGCCAAGATATTCTTTGACCACATGTGGGTACACTTTGGGATCCCACAAAACATTATATCGGATCAAGACAATTGGTTCCTCAACACATATGGTCAAGCCTCTAGTCACTACTGGACACCAAGCTCACCAAGTCCACTACCTTCCACCTCCAAACGGATGGCCAAACTAAGGTCGTCAACCAAATGATCATGCACATACCGCGCATGTACAATTCCAAGAACCCCCACACCTGGGATGAGAGTATTCCCTATGTTCAACACATCTACAACACAATCATACATAGCTCAACTGACCACAACCTATTTTAGGTGGGGTTCAGATTTCAACCATTGGGTCCCATGGATGTTGCACTACCCCTTGCGACCACCTAGGAAGACTCGTCGCATGCTCCAACTGAAGTTGACAAAGCCACCCGGTTCATTGAGTGGATCTATCACATCTGCCAACTGGTTCAAGATATTTTACAGAAGTTCAATGCCAAGTACAAGCAGCAGCATGATCAACATCGGGTACCACAACCGTTTTAGGGGGGGACAAAGTTTGGTTTCACCTATAGAAAAATAATCCTTCTAGGGCTTCATCAGAAGCTTCATCCACTCCGTTAGGGACCGTACACCATTACCAAGTCTGTGGGTGACAATTATTTTGAGCTCAACATTCCCCCCTTCCTTGGATTGCACCCAATGCTCAATGTGGACCTCCTTCGACCCTATTTTCCACCATTATTGGACACCTCAGAGGATCTTAGTGGCCACCCACCTATTCCAACTGGCTCAAAACAATCTTTTGGCAATTTACTATTTTTAGCAATTTTTTGGGTCCCAAACTTCTGGGGCCATTTTGAGGGCCTAAACATCATTTTTTCACGATCGAGCATCCCAATGATAGCCCAAGGCTCTAATTGATCTCCCAAAATTAATCTCCTCATCGATACCTTTCCAACGAGCTATCGTGCACCCTAAACGAAGATTGTATGCAAAAGTTATGACCCTGATAAATTGATGTACTAACTTACCCCAACGGGACCCACATGAATTTTGATGCTTCATCTCCTAGGGTTATGTTTTTAGATGTTTAGGGTTTTTGATCTAGGAGGATCTCGGTGGCCACCGACCTTTTCCAACTGGCTCAAAATAGTTTTTTGACAACTTATTATTTTTAGTAGTTTTTCACTTCCTAAACTTACGGGGCCATGTTGAGTGCATAAACACCATTTTTTTTGTGATTGGGAACCTTAATGATAGACGAGGGATTTTATTGAGCCCCTTAAATGAAGCTCCTTGTCAATACCTTTACAATGAGCTATCGTGTGCCCTAAACGAAGATTGTATGCAAAAGTTACGACCTCGAGAAGTTGATGTACTAACATACCCCAACGGGGCTCACATGAATTTTGGCATTTCATCTCCTAGGGTTACATTTTTGTATGTCTAGGATGTTGGCATTCATGTTATTGTAAAAAGGCCTTCAGAGCCTCATTGTAATCATCTTCTTGCGAATGAGAGTAGTTGTCACATCTCTTCTCAAAGATAAGCTTCCACCATTCTAGCAAGCTTGTTTTCAGTCTGCATTTTATATTTTTCAACATATTTCTTATTTAATAGAAGTCAAGATTTACTATATCTTTATTATTGTTCACTTTGTCTCTGTGTTAATATTATAAATCTGTGGTTTCATTTAATTTCGCTCATAAATCCGGATCAGTTTTGGCATTCATGTTTATTGTAAAAAGGCCTTCAGAGATTCATTGTACTCATCTTCTTGGGAATGATCATAGTCTTCATATCTCTTATTAAAGATAAGTTTCCACCATTCTAGCAAGATTGTTTTCAGTATGCATTTTACAGTTTTCAGCATATTTCTTATTTAATAGAAGTCAAGTTTTATTGTATCTCTATTATTGTTCATTGTGTCTTTGTGTTAATATTATAAATTTGTGGCTTCATTTCATTCCGCTCATAAATCCAGATCATTATTGGAGTGTCAATTCTAAGCATTGTTTGAGCTTGTCACACAACTTGATTTCCATTTTAATTGAGTCATTGGGTGGAACCCACAACACTCAAATCATTTTAATTGATTTAATTGTAGCATTGGTTTGTATACATGCAATGATATCCACATTGATTATATCATTGGTTGGTTTCCATCACCCAAGTAATTGGATCTTGTGTGTCGATGCTATCTTGTTGTGTAAACCTTGGTATTTACCTATAGCCACTCACCTAGATAACTATGAGATATGATTTACAATTAAAGTCGTCCTTTTGATTTGTTCATTCTATTTGCACCAAAATGCATACACCTAAGGTATTCTCCCAATTGGATATTGTATTCATTAGCTACAACTATATCTTTTCTCAATTGAATCCTAACCACTTATACTCAAAGAAAACATATATGCCATATTTATAATGGGATGAAGTGCAAAGTATGAAATATGTCATAAGATAGATTATATATATTCAACTCACAAATCGATTTGGAGTGTTGGGTTGAATTGGGATAGATAAAGTTTTGTTTATTTAATTGGCACTTCAAGAAAGAAAGCCAAACAATACAATCAAATAAGAAAACTGAGTTTTCCATTCATGGAATCGAACTCATCTTGAAGAAGCAATGAACCAATCTAGATCAAATTCATTTTTTCTTTTTTTGATTGTTTAAGATTGCAACAAATCAAATGCATTGTGATTCCATAGAGATCTTTGTTGGCGAGATGGATGGGCCATAGGCATACCACTTATGGATCAAAGAAATACTAACACAACCCAACGCAAGAGAGAATGACAAATCGGTAAATGCAAAGCCAAGAAAACCATGTAGAAACATTTTTCCTAGGAGTCTTCACTAAGCAATAATTGATTATCACCATGTTATAATCAATGTGACATGGCCAACTACACTAATTTTAAAGATCTCAAGTTAGACCATAAAATTTAAAAGACACTTGTCCCTTTGCATAAATAATAAGAGATAAAAAATTCCTAGCAAGGTACACAACCAAATCACCATCCACCAAGTCACCATTAGTAAAATACAACAGTAAAAATCCTTTAATCATTAAGGTAGTGAAGGAAAATGCATCATGTAATGGACATATCTAAAAAAAAGGAATCCCCATATCTCATGACCTTGCGACCTAGGGTTTGTTGAAATTGAGACCTCAACACTTTAAATACCTTGAATCACACCATAAAAAACAGAGAGAAATTAAACCTTTACTTAAATAACACAAGATAAATACTACCTAACAAAGAAAATAAGTCACCAAAATCATCAACAATAAAAACCAATGAAAAAAATTCCTTTGAAAGAAAAACACACCATATAAATGATACATGAATGAATCACTGAAATCACCAACAATAAAAACCAATGAAAAAAATTCCTTAATAAAAACCAATGAAAAAAATTCCTTTAATCATCAAAGTAACCAAGGAAAATGCACCATATAATTGATATATATTAAAAAAAAAAAAGTCCCACTTACCTCCAATGAAAAAAAACTCATTCAATCATGAAGGTGAAAAAAAGGTTTTCAATCATGAAAGTGATAAAGGAAAGCAAACCATATAATTGAACTATCATAATAAAGAGGCTGAAAGATATAGGACCCTTTACATTGGAAGAAAACCCCTTTAATCATGAGAGGCTTAGAGATATAGGACCCTTTACATTGGAAGAAAACCTCTTTAATCATGAATATCTTTAATCATCAAGGTGAAAAAAACGCCTTTAATCATGAAAGTGATTAAAGTCATGAAAGTGATTAAAGTGACAGAGGAAAGCACACCTTATAATTGACATATCATAACAAAGAGGTCCACTTACCTTATGCCAAAGCTCTCGTAAGGTTGAGGCCTCAACAATTTAAATATCTCAAATCCCACCATGAAAGCTAAGAAATACCTTTTACATAAATAAGAAGAAATAAAATCTATCTCACAAAATATGTGACGAACTCCAATGAAAGCAAATTTAACAACTTCTTTAGTCAACATATCATATCAGTGTAACCTCTAAATGTATATTTCGATGTAATGTCTAAAATAAATTTGTGTACCAACACATAAATTTGTTGTATATTAAGACATAATTATATCACTCCAATGAAAGCAAATTTAACAAATTCTTTAGTCAACATATCATAGAAAAGGGGTCCCAGGCCTTGGGCCGTGTATCTATTCTGTAACCTCTAAATGTATATTTCGATGTAATGTTAAAAATAAGTTTGTGTACCAACACATAAATTTGTGGATTAAGACATAGTTATATTGATATAATGACATGTTAACTTTTTACTAGAGTTATAAAACTAGTATAGTTGCTAATTAGCGGTTGAGAACGCCAAAAGGTATGTGGTAATCGGTCTGTCTGTTTTGGTTGCAAGGTTTAATCCTACTTAATCATTTAAATGTGGCATTTACATATCCTTACAGTAATTTTTTTAATGTGATTAGGTAAATGTTAAAAAGTAAACATGTTAACGGAGGACGATTAAGAATATGCCAGCATCTTCAATGCATAGCCATAAGATTAGGGTTTAAGGTTAAATAAGGTTAAAAGATCATTAATTGTGCCCATTGTCAATAGGTGTACCCCTTTCTGCTTAAAAATAGTTTTTTACAATTTAAAAAAAAAAAACAGTTATCTTGTTATTCAATTAAATTACAATTTTTCAATATATATAATTTCAAAACCATTACAACAATATTCATATAAAACTATGTTATATCATATATATATTCAATATTAATGATCTGTAATTCATGGAATAAAATGTAAATGAATTATTTATCCATTATTTAAACTTGATTGGAGATTTCAGGCACTTTCAGACCAGAGTCGTGTTGGAGAACGTTAATCTTCATGATGCTTATAAGTAGCGTTTCAAATACGAATCCATGGTGGTGTATTGCACTTCAGGGTAGAGCTCTGTTGCTTCTCTACCGTCTGGCCCAATCTCAAAATTACAGAGATCTCCACAGTAAAACATTTGATAGAAGTGAGATATTCCGATCTGATGTTCATATGGTTGATCTGTATACAAAATCCCCTGATATGAGATAATGGATAAAACTGAATATGGTAAACACAGTGAGATATAAAAATATATGTTTATACCTTCCATGCCTGCAAGAAAATCCTGGACAGGAATGTATGTTTTCTTCAAAGATTTTCCTGAGAGTTGTTCCCACTTTGCCACAAGCTCCTTCTGAGAAAGTATATTTTGGGGTGGCCTGATATACACAGTCTTGTTCAGAGTGCGTGGATCATCAATTGTTTTCAGTGTGTATATTCCGATATCATCTTCGTCCACCCAAACAGCTGAAGACAGAAATAATAGAATCACATATAGATAAATAATAGGCTCTCGTACAAATCACTGGATTGTTTGATCGAGTAGTAATGAGACAGACCTTTAACGTTGCCATCTCCATAGATGCCTACTTCCTCACGAGGAGGCATAAGGCGGCCAATTTGTGCCAAACCTCCTGCTAAATACCCAGCAAATATATTTGAAGAGACATACGTGTGAGGAATGCCTGCTGCTTCAATGGCCCGCCGAACCTTCTTCTTATCAATAAAGACAGCATTACCCGGTTCCAAAGCGTGCTCCATGCGGGCTGGGTCCATCCCAAATTCAGAAGGAAGAAATCTCTGCAATGGTTTTCATGAAACAAGAACATATTATTGTAATTGCAAGGATAGAGCAGCAAGCTTCCCATGAATAATATAATAATAATGAGTATTCTGCTATAGTCAATTAAATATTAAATTTTTATGTAAAAGAAAAATGGATATTAAATTCAAATATAAAAGGAAAAATGGATATTATATTGACAATAGGACAGTATTATGTTCTGAGCAGCTTGATAACTCAAACTACTGACCTTAATATTCCCAGCCTCTTTTATAGCTTCCACCAGTTTAAGCTGTTGAAGTATTTGGTTTCTGAAGTGGTTTCCTGCTATTGCGCTTATCACAACATCAACCTGCTTCAAGGCTGCCACAAGGCTTTGGGGATCTTCAAATGACCCCTGCACATAAATCTACATCAGATTGCAATTCTTTTTTTCATTGTTTCTGCGTAAATATTATATAGATTGCAGAGCTTATACCTCCAAAAGTTTGGCACCCGACAGTTTGAAAGAGAGCAACATGTGCACCTTCTCGATGTCAAACCCTACTTCTGGCCTGCACAGAACGAAAGTTGGGTGGCCTAGAGCTAAGCTGGCTTTTACAAATTTTCTACCTATGTATCCAGTGCCGCCCACTATTAGAACTCTGCTCAGGTTAGCCATCTCTAATTCAGCTACTCTTCTATGATGCCAGGGAAGGAGTGAAATATATAAAATATTGGCCTAAAGATTTCCCCGGTCAAGTGAAGATAAAGGCTAACTGCCGTCCTAAGCAGAGACAAATCACACCCACCAGTACCAGCGAGTAGGTAATGATAAAGACCCTGTGCCTGATTCCTGGCTCGATATTGAGTGCTTTTGATATACGTCAATCAGGCCACCAATCTCTTTGAAGCGCAACACATGGCATAAGTGTCGACACATAGTTGCTGGTGGAAGTTGGTTTGAAAACCAAACTGCGTTTAACCTTTACTACTGTAACAGTGTTGATCAATAATAAATATCAATCTACAGTGTTGATCGATAATAAATCAGGCTACAGAATACTATGCAGGGCTTTTACTACTGGATTGATCATAATAAATATCAGGCTACAGAATACTACGCAGAGCTTTTACTACTGGATTGATCATAATAAATATCAACCTGCAGCATGGATCAATAATAAGTATCAGGTTACAGAATATTAAATGCTCTTCTTACTAAAAATATGTGACTAATGCAGTGTATCAGTCTCACTCACTGTAGCGTTGGCAAACTCTTTAACCAAGTGACAATACATAATACTTTGAAGGGTATATCATGTCAGTCATATGGCTAAGGTGACGTTATCATGCTCAGGAAACGAAGAGAACATATAAATTTGTTCAAATAATTTAATGACATTACAAAATCACCATTGTGAATTATAAAATTACAGTTACTACTATCCAATAGTTAAAAGAGGTGATTAATAAGCATTCAGAAGCATAGTTTTTACTGTAGCTTGGTGTAATGTGTGAATTATTAAGTTTATATATATATATTAGCACAGCAGCTAACTAGCTGTTGAGAACACTGAAAGGTTGGTTAAGAATGCGTGTCATAAAACTTTTGTGGTAATTTGTAATCCGTCTGTGGTAATATGAAATGTTTGGCTGCTTTAATCATTTCGTGGCAATTATATATTCTTACAGTAACTTTTTAATGTGATTAGGTAAATGTTAAAAAGTAAACATGTTAACGGATGTCTTGATAAATGCAAAAAAGTTATGAACAATAAATCTAACCCATTGATTTTGGAGGACGACTAAGAATATGCCAGCATCTTCAATGCATAGCCATCAGATTAGGGTTTAAGGTTAAATAAAGTTAAAAAATCATTAATTGTGCCCATTGTCAATAGATATACACCTTTAATTAGCTTGGTGTAATGTGTGAATTATTAAGTATTTATATTTATAAAATGTGTGAGATTTAATAACTCACACATTACATTGTATATGAACAACTGTGCATATATATACATATAAAGATTTAATAACTCACACATTACACCAAGTTACATTGAAAACTGTGTTTTTGGATGCTTATTAATGACTAGTAATAACTTGTTTGCTGTTTAGCATTCAATGTTGTTGTAGTTGATATATATAAGGTTGGATCACTTTGGTATATAGGATGGGATATATTTGATGGTGTATATACCATTTGCTTTAGCATTGTAGGTTGATAATCACTTTTTTTAATTATTAGATGGTAATTGTATTTTTATAATTCACATTGATAATTTTTTAAGTAAATTATTAAATCTTGAGAACTACATAGTTTAATTAACTCAGTACCAAACAAATTCTCTATCAAATCTTCCTAACTTCTTTTGTAATTATAATTAAGTATATATTATTGAACAAAAGTTAAATTATAAAAACATATATTGTGTTTAGATATATAATATGAAAAAATAGAATTATAAATATAATTATATTTTCAATTAAAATTATTGAAAATAATATTCAATATTTTTATTTAAATATTATTTTCATTACAATTATATATATATATATATATATATATATATATATATATATATATATATATATATATATATATATATA
>ML835055.1:46782-59497 GCA_009831015.1 Picea engelmannii
CTTCAAGTGACCCTTCCCTTCTAGAAGGAGTTCCCAATGAAACTTTGAAGGTGAACCTGCAATATTCTTCCAAACTCAAGCATACACAAGACAATATGTTGATGCAATGATAATAAACGACACTTCAATTTAAATCATACATCGAGATCTATAGACTAATAGGCATACGCACTACTAAGACTACCTAGATAACACTTTATCTAAGATCTAGTGTTGCAAGAAATAAGAAACAATATTGAACAATATTATCTCCATTGCATAAGAATGACAAGCACACGCATTACCCTTCTTGTTGTCCTCCAAAGCTTCCAAATATTATTACCAAAGAAATGATCTTGGAGAGGAATACTCCAAAACCTAAGAGCTAGAATGAAATGAGAATGAATGAATGACAAGAGAGAGAGAGGAAAATCAAGTAGCATAACAATAGCTCAAGATATGGTAAGTTGGGGAAGAGAAAATGGATCTCTTTATACTTGGAGAGGCAAACCTACCTCTCTTGGATCTAAGCCAAGTGTCCACCACCAAGAAATAGAGTAGATCTCTAGGCTAGGGTGCACCTCCTAGGGCTTGCACAATTGATCTAGGGTGTAGAAAAATAGAAAAATAAATTGGATAGATCTAATGTGTGGGATTTGTGCCAAGTGATGTGAAGAGACTCAAATAATTTTTTAGAAATTATTTGTGGAGTTTCTAGATGAGGGAGGGCGCACCTCTTGGGATGAGGAAAAGGATATGAGAGGTGAGGAAAGATTGTATGGTGTTGGGATCACAGAAAAGCTCAAGAAGAAGCATGGGATCCATGCTAAGGTAAGGTGAAAAGTCATCTCTCAATAAAAAAACGTAACTTTCATTGGAGAGACAAAAAGGAGGGCGTAACTCTCTTGGAGAGCGCTGCCCTTGGTCAAAAATCAACCCAAATGAATAGATGGGTGATGTGGAGGAAGGGGGATCATCTCTAGGGATGAAAACAAGGCTAGATGAAGTGAAAAATAAGGAGAGGGGGCTACACTCAAGTCACAATTAAATTAAAAAATGAAAAACGTGAATCCCCCTAGGAGGGCGCAACTTTTGAGTGTGGAGGTTGAAAAAGGGGTTGAACAAGGTTGAAAAGGGTTGGGAGACTAAGGTTATGCTTAGGGGGTCTCTCTCTAACCATCATTTCAACCTTTCACATCATCTAACTCATTATTTCCATTTTGCATCATTGCCATGTTTGGACTTTAGCAATTAAAATTGTTGTTTTAGACTGACTGACACTCTAGGTGGACTAACCCATGGCTAAAGTTGTCTGACCGAGCTGAAACTTGGTCCAAGGATGTAGGAGGTGCTATTCCATTTTTTTTTAGCACAAATACCCCTATCAAAAGTCCAAGGATCCAATTTTTACAATTATTGCTCAAAAATAATTAAACCTCCAAACTTAGGGAAATTTAATTAAAAATTAATTAATTAAAAAAAACTAATCTAGACTCGACGGAATTCCGTGAAACTCTCTATGATGTCTTGCATGGTCATTTACAATGAATTTCCTATATAGTTACCAAAACATAAGCCCACTAGAACGTCGTTCACCACTTTGGAGGACATATGTAAAGTGTGAGGGAAAAACTCAAGGGAAATCAATAAGGCTGAAAAACCCACTGATATCCCGAGGATAAAAAACCCTCGGTGAACGGAACTCTCCCATTGAATCGATCCCAATGTAACTGACCTAGACATGACTCATGTAGACCTATTACATTATTAACCCACACAGGGGTGCGAAAATTCCAATACAAAAATAAGTGCTGGGCCAAACACAGCCTGTAGAACCAAAAGTCTTTGACAACATGGCATCTGATGATGCATCTCTTCATGGCACATGAGTTGACCACCGGTGCTAAATGGGCGGTCAACATGCTCATTAATAGAAAATTGTGTATTACTGTATCTCTGTGTTTATGGTTGCATCTCTGATACATTTATGTTATATTATTGGATATCCGAGATATCTTTGTACATTGCTTTATTATATCTCCGCTCTCATTTTATGCTGAAAATAATCCGGATCAGTGGTATCAGAGCATGCTGCTCTTGATTTTTTTTTTTCAGTGTATGTCCCCGATGAGGTCCAAGTATAGAAAGTTGAGTCTCAAGCTTATCTCTCTTGAAGACAATCACTCTCACACTCCCAAGAAACCCTCCATGGTGGAAGAAAAGAAAAATGACGGAGCAGGCGATTCTATCAATTTGTTGCTTGAGCAAGCTCTCACGCGACAGATGGACGAAATGATGGAGAATTTTTCCCACATCCTTCAACGCCTGCCGATAGCAAGAGGTGCATGTTCATCAAACAACCACTTTGGAAGCATCTCTCATTTCAAGGTTCATGTTAATTTTGATATTCCCGTATTTGAAGGTCAGATAGATGCGGATGCCCTAGACAAATGGTTAAATCTGTTAGAAGGTTATTTCTCTGTTCATAATTTTTCCGACAGGGAAAAGATCACCTTCACACTTCTTAAAGCTCTTCCCCATGTCAAACATTGGTGGGAAACTTACTGGGAGCAAAGTTCCACAGAGGAGTTTGGAATATATGGGGCCAAGCCCACTTGGCATTTTTTTGTGGACGCGGTAAAGGAACAGTATTACCCTGTTGGCAACTATAAGGACTAGTACATGAGATGGAACACACTGCGGCAAGAGAGGGGCCAAGTAGTTCCGAAGTTCACCAATACCTTCCATACCTTGCGCACCAAGCTGGGTATCAAAGACTTCGAATGACATTTGGTTCTGAAATACCGTGGGGCTCTACACAAATACATCCAAACTAATATGCTATTAAAATCGAGCAGAAATTTAAGCACCAGAACAAACGTAAGTTTGGGTCTGCAAATCGGCAACAACCAAAGTATGATATAGACGACCCTAACAAACAGTCTCCCAAAAACTTGTCAAGCCACAGGAAAATAAGGGAAACGAAAAGACAAAGAAGGGCACCAGAAAATGGTGCGATTTCCACAAAATCCCCTGGCACAACACCGAGGAATGTCACTCAAAACAATCATTGGTGGCCGAAATCAAAGACAAGGAGTCGAACCCTGATTCAGAATCTAATTTTGAAAATACTGGTAAAAGACAGATCATCGAGGCAGATCCCACTGCTATTGTTGCAACTGCAACAATTCAATCAGAAGAACCAAAATATCCTGAAGAGGGGGAGCACCTTTTTCATTCACATATGTGGGTGAAGGGGACCCCGGTTCCAAGGAAAAGATGTCTACAAGCACTAAGCTTGTTGACAAGTTAGAAGGTGTGGAAAACTTCTGTGCCTAGAAGTATAGGATTGGACTCATTCTTGAAGAGAATGACCTAGCAAGATTCGTCAATGAAGAAGTACCAGAACTCGACGATGCTGCAGATAAAGCAACGCACAAAAAGGACACGATCAGGGCCAAAAGAATCATTGCAGATTCTATCAAAGATCACTTGATTCCTCAAGTGTCTTCAAAGAAGACTCCAAAAGAAATGTTTGATGCCCTAACTAGATTATATGAAGGAAAGAACATAAACCGGAAGATGAATCTAAGAAATCAACTCAAGAATACAAGAATGCAGAAAGGAGAAGTGATCTAGGAATATTTCTCCAAAATATCTCAATTCAAAGAACAACTAGAAGCTATTGGAGATACTATAGATGAAGACAAACTCATAATGACGACCCTTAATGGTCTCACAAGACCTTGGGATGCATTCATCCAAACTATTTGTGCTAGAAAGGAGAAATTAAAATTTGACAGTCTTTGGGAAGAATGTATTCAAGAAGAATCAAGAGTAGCTAACCGAGAATCTTTACTATCAAAAGATGAAGATCAAGCCCTAGCTACTCACACTAAAGGAGGAAGAGAGAAGTCTTACTTCCAGAAAGAAACTCATAAAGAGTCTCACCCCCAAAACAAATTCATACATAAAGAATCTCAACCTAAGAGATTCCAGAAGAAAGGACAAAGAAAAGAAAGAGACTTCTCATCTTACCAATGCTACCATTGTGACAAGATGGGACATGTTGCCGCCTTATACACACCTGGGAGACGTGGAAGAAATCTTCAATCCACTCGGTGTGTCCTTGGGGTCAAGTGAGAGTTAAGGTGTTGTCACCTAATCCTCAACTCCTCCGTCTAGGCCAACTCCTAGTGAAGCCAAGGGGGGTAGTCCCTAACAAAAATACTAAGGCTTGATCTAAGCTAAGTACAAAATACAAATCTAGGAGTTTATTACTTTTCAACAATCAATCATAAATTGAAATACACATAAACCAATTATTCATCCACGATATAACATCAAGCATATACTTGCATAAAATGATACTGAGATACAATTGTTAGATGCAAGTAATATTAAAATAGCTTCAAATAGATAACCAATAATGTACAGTGAAGCCTGTGGCTTTGCGGAGTGTAAAATAAGACCAGTGCGTTAAAGTGAATCGTGGGCAATGTAGTTCGTGTGTTTTATTAGGATAAATTGATGTTGAGTTAATGAAATGGTTTGGGCTTCCTTAAAGGTTAGCTCTTTGTTTGGAAACTGGCGGAGAGTTCACTGAAACCTAATGGTCTCACCAGTAAACTCACTTAAAGTGTTGGATGTCCAAAACGGGTGGGAAGCCAGGTCTCGAGAGGGACCACCTTACTTCGCAGGTCACTTTAAGGTGTTTTCCCACGCATTAAGCTAACTACTTTAGAGATTGTCCTAATTAATCTATTAACCACTGACCAACACAACGTGTATGAAACTTACTTCCAGTAGATCGAGACTAGCTCGCAACTGGAAGGGTCAGGAACCACACCGAGAGCTGAGGGGAATTTGTTTATTTTAAACAAGGAAATAAATAACTGAAATTGAAATGTGAGACTAATTACTAATCCACACTGACCAGACCTCTTTTGAGGAGCTGAGGGGATGTTTTATTTGCCAACTTGAAATTGCAAGAAGTAAAACTAATCTAGCAATTAGTGTTCTACTTTGCGAAAGGAAATCTAATCTAGATTGATTTAACTTTATGTGAGATTATAGTGCTTTGTGATGAGTTGAGAGATTACTTTTCGCTTATCCTTTATACATGAGATAGTTTGACACTTTAAGAAAGCTAAATGAAAAGATGCCCAAAATCACAACACCAACCCCCCTAGGGGGAAAACAAAAGGTGGGGCCTCCTTTGACTCACTTATTTTATTAACTCAGTTACAATTGCTCCTTCAAAGAGTCTTTGAGATCTTTTGACTGAAAGATAAGGACCCTTATATGAATGGATCGAAAAGGTTTACAATCCTTTTGGAGCTTTACACAAGTGTAGGGTACTTCAAGGGGTTCTTGAGGCTTGAAAACTTCAAAATTTGGGCAGCATTTTTCTTTGTCTTTTCGTCAAACCTGCAAAAACAACAAGTTAATTCGGGCAAAGATGCCCAAAAAGCTGTTGGAAGATCCTACAAAAATTGTTAATCAATGTACATAAAATTATAGAAAAATGACCAAGTACAACTATACTAAAATTGAGAAAAAGAGTTAAGTAAAACAAGAAAGAAAAGGGACTTTCTTTCTGATATTACTTGCTGTCCCAAAACAGTAAGTAATATCACAAAGATACCAAGATATGACTTTAAATCCTTTATAAATCAAAACTACCTTTAGCCTTTAAAAATTTCCAACAAAATTGAAGCTAGCAGTAGATTGCAAGTTAGATTAAAAAAGAGATCTAATCTACTTGCTTTACTATGCAAAGGAAAATAAAACTTATGATAATTCCTTTTTTTTTTAAATGACACTTTTACTTTGCAAGAAACTAAAGTAACCCAAAGAATATTTTAGATTTTGTTTGAGGAGATGAGAAGAAATGCTTTAAAACCCTTGGAAAGCTTGGGCAAAATGGAGTCTGTTGCCATCCTTATACACACTTGCAGACGTGAGCTAAGTCTGGCTCACTTAGTGTGTCCCTGGAGGCACAATGCCTAGGTTCACAGTGCACACTGTCACTTTGACCGGAACCTCTTCCATCTAGGCTTACTCCTAGGGAAGCCAAAGGGGGTAGACCTTAGTTACCAAATGAATTAAGTTAAGTTCTACGAGTTAGTTTTAATTTCTTAAGGTTAGAGGGAATCTATCCTATGATGCTAAGGCAACAATGCAAGATGCAAGGGTTAGATGTAAAGCAAGCCTTTTCCCTAGGTCAACTAAGATTAGTGCCTAAAGATTGGGCAAGGGGTCAACTATGTTAAGGGGTTGTTCGTTACAAGTAGATTACAAATTACTTACAAGATTACAAAAGAATAAATTGAACCAAAGAATATTAGATACATTTATTCACAAAAATTGCTAAGATACAAATGATACAAGAGCAAGCTAACCACGTCTTTCTTTATGTGTGCAGGATATCAAAAGGATTAAAGCATCAACATCAACAATTCATCACAATTATGAGATCATCATGAACATATCAATACCATCAACACATTTAAGAAGATTTAGAAGTTTTAAGCACAAATGTTATTAAGATTGATGAAGATTACCCACACTCTTGATAACTTAACCCACCAAGTGTTTATTAGATTAGGTCCTGTTATCGCACAATTTGTAGCTAGGTCAAAAGGCTAGAGGATAGAGGCCAAACTAGCGTAACAGGAACCTACCCCACCCAATTTCACCACAATGGGGAGGTTCTTTCTATTCAAGGAGGTAGCCCAGGGGAGACGTCCCCGATAACTTGGGGTTTTGAAGAGGCCAAAGTATAAAGGTCAAAGCAGAAGTTCCTCCTCACAGGTTACCACCAAGGTTAGATAGTCCGGCTAAACGGCCAATAAAGAGGTGTATGCCCAAATGAGAACACTTGCCCGGAACAAGACAATAGAAAAATAATATATGTAGGCTATACTTCAGTGGGTTAGTACTTCATGTAACTATCTGATATCAATATATAAGCAAGTAAAACAATAGATATCAATGAGGTCAACGTTTATCAATATAGCAGTGAAAAAGTATCAATTCATCAATAATTAATGAGATGATGTAGCCAACAATGTATTTAATCAATCTTTTACTCAATAAATGCTTTCAACCATCATCTATTTGCTTATCATCAAAAGGTGTTGCGTCAAGATGGAATAACCAAGTATGACATCAGCCTAGTTAGGGTTAGATTGTTAGTTAGGGTTTCAAATTTAAAAGTTTTGAGAGGTTGTTTGAGCACTATCACTTCAACATTGTGGATCTAAGATCAATGCCTAGGGGTAGATGGAGTCAATTAAGGAGAGGATGCAAGGTTGAAGGGATAAAAGGCTAAGGACAAGAGGGAAGGGTTCTAAAGTGCTGCAATAGCAGGGCCCTAGAATCAAAACCCTAGGGGAAAGAGGCTCACTCCGGTGTTGCTTAAGCAAGGCCTCGTGCTCTTTCCTCCTTCCTTAGGTCAAACTTGGCAAAACGACTAGCATAAAATATAAGTTAAAACAAGAGAATGAGGTGAGGGAGAGTGTTGCAATGGCAAGGCTCTATCACCAAACCCTAGAAGATGTATGGCCCTAGGTGTAGATAACCTAGGCCTGGGATGTCACCTCCTTCTTAACCTTTAAAAAAAAATCACAACTAGCACAAGGGAAAAAGTGAGAAGAGTGTAGCAAAAGCTAGGCTCTTCCTTCCTTCTTCAATGGCTGAATATTTCTCTTTTAGGGGACATGAAACAAGGACCTACTTGTGTGCTTGTCACCTAGGGTTTTAAATCAATAAATTTATAATAAATGAAAGAATACAAGCCTACAACCATTCAATTAAAAAGTTTTGTAGAAAATACACTTACATATCATGAAGAAATAGCAATGCAAACCCTAGTTGTAAACCTTCCTTCAAGAGAAATGCCAAATATGCCAAGAAAATCCTTCCATCAATAAGTGCGCCTCACTTTAAAAGACCAAATACCCAATAAGGGCGCAAAAATCAGACCTCACAAGAGAGTGAGTTTTGTGTTATTGTCAAAATGAGGGAAAAACTCCTCAAAATATACTGTATCATGACCTCTAATTAAAATTAGGTCATTAAAAATAGCTGACAAGGCTACAAACAAAAATCATGTTGTTTTTACATTAAATTGTTAAATCAAAGCCCTAAATGAGCATAAGCAAGACGTCAAGCCCTACTGAGGGAGACATTAGCCCTTTTTAGGGCAAAATCTAGCACAAATGACAAAACGTTGGTCCTTTTTGGGCCTCCAAACCCTACCACACGTGCCAGTTGCCTTGTCAGACTACCACACTCTCAAGATTACGTCAATGGCTCCTAGGTGACATCCTGGGCCATCAAAGGGAAACGTTCCACCTGAAGTGGGTCAACCCCCTTGGGCTGGGCTTAGCCAAAGTGTCCCGGATGGAACGTCCTTCTTCTCAGGTGCAAAAGCTCAATCAAGCACTGTCCTGTCTCTGCCCCTGATGGGGTCCCAACAACCATCTAATGGGCTCTTTAGCCCCATGGAGGTCCAAACTAATCATCTCCCCATGTGTACCGGTCCAACTGGTACCTGTCCGTCGGGTATGGTCCTGCACATCAAAAACTTCGCCCTCCATGGGCTCATTAGTCACAAGGATCATAGCAATGTTAATCATGTTTCATCATGAAGGTTATCAAACACATGCATAAAAACCCTGATATATCATTCGATAGCTCAAAGATATTACAAAGACCTACAATACAAAGACGAAGAAAAAGACAATATACCCTATTGGGCTAGTATCTATAAGGAAAGGAAAGTCTCCAAGGGGTATCATCCAAGCCATGTAAAACGAGGTGATGTGGTCAAGGGATGTCCAAACATACGGGTAGAGTGAGAGACAGGGATGCATGATATTACCTGTGGGTGCCTTTGTAGAAGGCGAGTTGTACCTGTCACGAATGCAATTCTTTCCAAGCCCTTTATTGCGTTTATTCTTTTCTTTTCTTTATTTGCTTTCTTTTTTATTTTATTTCAAGGACTAACTAAAGGACACTGCCTTGGCGTGGTGACCAAAGCTGACAGTGTTACCCACAAGCACTTTCACAGAGATGATAAGGCTGGTTCGTGATGAGACCCCCTTTCCCTTGGCCATGCAACCAAAGGTCACTGCCCTGGCGTGGTAACCAAATAATGGCAATGTCATACTACTAGGTACCCATGAAAATAATAGGCTGGCTCGTGATAAGACCCCCTATCCTTTTGGCTAGGTCTTGTTTGTTATTTTTCTTCAGGTCCCTCTTATTTCTTGCCGAGAGGCTTTTTATTGCCTTTTTGGGGATCCCTGGGCGAGGCATCTCTAGGTTCCATCTTTATGGCTTTTATCTTTTACCAGTTGCTTTTACCTTCTGGGCCTTTAGCCCCTTCTTCCCACGAGATAAGGTGCAACCCCATAAACAGATCTTCCAAATGCCCGGACTAGGGGAATGGGACAGATGAGTGGGAGATAAGATGTAAAAGTGATGATATGATTGGAGTGGATGATGGCTCTTTAGAAATCCCCCCGGTGGCAAACCAAAACCTATGGGTACAGGCTTGCTAGGACACCCTATCAATCCCCCCAACCATGGTCAAGTGGGTTAATGTAAGATCCAAGCAGTTGTCAGAAATAAAAGTAGTAAGATGCATATATCTAAAGGTTATAATGATCAAAAGTGACACATACCATGATACCTAGACCAATTACCTCATGGAGCAAGAGTCTTCTTCGATACAAGACCAGGCCGATGGTGATGGATGCTGCTGCTGCTGACAAGACAAGTCTGATGAAGGAGAAAAATATGGACCCTCCAGGGCCATGCTCAGGTCAATCCTGCTCTTGGTACTCCATGTGTGGGACCTGTGGGCCTCGAGACATGATCTCTGTCTAAGATCACCATGCTGGCTTTGTACTACTCTGACCATGATTGTCTGCTCCCTGCATACAAACTAGACCCTCCTCTCTTGGATCCTCAAGTTGAAATACCTGTGACCATTGGACCTGATGTCCAGAAACTGTATCTGTAAAGACATCTTTGTAGAAGAAGTACCTATCCAACCATCTCCATGTCTGATCATGATGATCAAGAGTGAAAAGTTGCCTCGCTCCATCGGACAAATCCCTGCAGGCCCACTCCAAATCAACCCATGGTGGCATATATGGCTCTCTGGCACAACCTGGGTCATCACATAGTAAAACATTCGACTAACCAAGTGAACTCCCGGATCCCATGGCAAACTTGGAAGTTTATCACTTCCAATCTCCTTTAATGGCTATTGTGTGAGACTGATCACTGTCATAATCCCTCGATGCTCATCTGCTATCATCTGGCCTATGATGCTCACCATCACGTGCCAAGTCCCAACTGGCTGCCTCTGATGAATCACCTCTATCCGGCTAGATGTTGTAAAAACACTCATGTCAAGTGGTCTTGGCCTAGCCACTCCCCATGTCCTTAGCCACTATCTATCTTTCCTCATGCTGTCGTCCATGGTAAAAGTGTCGGGAAAGGATAACAAAGACATTTATAGCTAACCATAGGACTGAAAAATACCACCTTCCTTAGTCAATCCCAAGGATTCGACCAAAAGCATGTCTATCGGTACCCATGATAACTGCTCGCCTGTAGTCATCACTAAACCCCAATCATCAGGTACAACTAAAAGTAACTCCTCCAACTACTGGTAAACCTATCTCCATCTCTCATCCCTCATGCCACTGCTGAAATGGTGAAGGTGAGGTATCATAACTATGTGCTGCTGCAAAGGAGTGAAATCTGCATGCTCCCCTAAGTATGTCTCCTCCCTGTAATCCAATACATCCGTCTGAATCTGACTGCATATCTCTGCATGTCTCTGTGAACTATCACTCCTCACTGCATGCCCTTGCATACTCACATCATCTCCTGTAGACTCATGCTGCATCATAGATCCTAGGAGTACTGTTGGATCAACCTCTACATGGAGGTTAACCACTCTCGGAACATCAATGGAAGTGTCCTCCATCAACTGGTGATCCTCTGCTGGATCACCAACATCCTCTAGCAACGTGACTGAATGATATATCTGAGTGTCCACTAAGACAGATGAAGTGGAACTTTGACGAATCTCCTCAAGAAGCTCCTCTAATCTGGACTCTGATTCTTGAAGGGCTTTCTATGTGCCTCTCAAGAATCCTCGAGTGCTCTCCAACTCCTGAGTAAGTCTGTCCATCTCCAACTCCTGCTCCCTCAGAGCCTCATGATACATCTCACCACTCCTCAATAGGTAATCCCTGTCAGTCAATAACTATTGGTAGTCGGTCCTCATTATCGATACTCTCTCCCTGAGAGTATGAAAGTCCTCCATGGCAAATCCCGCATCTGAACTACCATGTGCCACTGATGCTCTCCAACAGTAATCTGCCATTAATGCATGCATGTCATCAATACGTCTAGTGGGTGCCATGATCATAGCCTCACTAACTCTCAACTGTGCTGCTAAGTGGTGTGACTCCTGACCACAATCATGCTGAGGTGCCACCTCATACCCCTCACTGCTAGGGTCAGTCCTACTAATGTCAACTCTGGAATCCCCAAAAACACTGTCTGCATAAGATAACGTGATGAACTGCCCACTGTCTATTGTGCTACTGGGGCCTCCTATATGCGACTGTGCATCATCATCAACTGCTAGCTCCCTCTGCATCACACTGTATCCTGTATGAGTAGCCGTATCCTCCTGTGCACTCACCCTGCTACTATCATTTGCACCCGGATCCCATATAGATGTGTCCAGACATGTGCTATGGTCGTCCTGACTACTAAAGAGTGCATCCTCATCAATGCAGGCCGATCCTGGAAGGAAGTGCTCCATCAACCTGTCAGCGTCCACAACCTGCTCAACTAATGGAGTCTCCAAAAATTGTGACTCAATCTCCTCATGCCGATCTGTATGTGTAAGTTCAACTGTCTGTACATCTTGTATCTCCTCCTGGATCAGTGGATCTACATGTCTATGGTGTGCATCCCTCACACAAGGCTCCTCAATCATATCTAACATGCCACTGACCTCCTCATGTGACATGGCTATCAGGGGTGTCTGGAAGGATGACATATGTGTCACGACCATCATAGGAAGCTCATCATATCTAGGTGCTAACACGTGTGAATCCTCACTAGTGTCACCACTCTGCTGAGGTGTAATGTCATCAACAGTATGTGATATGACTGTTCAATCATAAGTGCTATCATCCTATCCATCCCACTACTCCTCCAGTGTAAAAGGGTCACTATCCTCCTCAAGCGTGCAAGAATCACTAGCCTCTGTGGTAGAGTCACTATCACTAGCCTCTGTGCAAGAGTCACTGTCATCATCAGATTGCTCTGAATCAACATCTATCGCTCCATCCTCACACACCTCATCATCACTGTCATAGTGTGCCTCAATAATGTGCTTTTGATCCTTACCCCTACACCTATGATCTGGTTCCCAAGGCACCTTGCAACTGTAGCAAAGTTGTGTGCTCCTAATGGGTGTGGGGTTACTCTGTTCTTCCAACCATCTAGCTGTTATTGCTCTCTTTTCCCTTGCTATGATGATCCTGTATAAAACATCATCTTCACTCCAACTGAGATTTCTTAAGGATGCATACTGTGGGAATGTTATTAGGGCCCTAGTTTCCTTGCTAAGGGTGTAATATTTTATCTCCAAGCACGTTATCTCAAAGGATATCTCATCCATTTCTCC
>ML835057.1:7198-17601 GCA_009831015.1 Picea engelmannii
GGAAAAAATAAATAGCTCAAACAAAAGCCAAGAACAGTGTCATAACTATAGCAATTGTGTCGCAAAGTCTCTTAAAGTCACGTATATATAGATAAAATAGTCAACTAGCCGTTAACACCTACCAATAAGATAGATAAAATTTTCGTCGCTATTGCAACGAAATTTTGTCGCTATAGCGACGAAAATCCCGACTAGGTTAAATTAAGATTTTCATTGATATTGTGACGAACTTTCGTGGCAATAGCGACGAAAATCCCGCCCTGTTTAAAAAAAATATGAAACTAGTGGAAGTGTGGAAAATTTTCATGGAATAATCAGCCCATATGTAGTAGTGACCCCATTGAATAATCCTAGTCTTACCCATTGAGTTAGGTGGTAAGACTATCTCTATTTATGTGGAGGTTGTGGATGCACCTCTTGAGTATAATCAATTACTCAGACGTACTTGGTTCTACAATATGACTACCATTCTTTCATCGATATTTAGGGTCTTATTTTTCCCTCACCAAGGGAAAATCATTACGATCGATCAACTTGTGTTTCGTAACCCAGACCTTGGATCCAATTTGGGGTCAAATGTACTCTTTTCTATGATACCACATAGTATTTTGTCAATGTCGATGTTGGGATGTTCAAATATCCTTCACTCATGGGAATATTTCCCCTTCCCCAACCATCTCCCACTACCAATATAGCTCCCATTGACATGATTTTGACATTTACCAGTGGATCCCTTGGGAAAACCTGGATGTTCTTTATGAATACCAAGGATGAGGTCTTCAGTAGGTTTCAATAGTTTAGATCTCAGGTAGAGAACTAGAAAAGTAAGAATATCAAGGTATTGAGGTCAAATAATGGGGGAGAGCACACCTTCAATGAATTCAAGGATTTTTTCAAGTAGGTAGAGATCAAGAAGGAGTTGACAGTCTCATACAAACCTTATCATAATGGGGTTGTGAATATAAATAATCGATCCATCATTGTTTTTTTCAAGGATATGATACATGACCAGGAGTTTCCTATGTTTCTATGGGAAGATATATGTAACACGATAGTGTATGTGTAGAACATGAGTCCTCATAGGATGTTGGGGGAAAAGACTCCATAGGAGGCATTCTCAGTAGTGAAGCTAGAGATTGGTCATTTGAGGATATTTGGTTGTCCAATTTATATCCATGTGCCTGTGGAGAAGAGGAAAAATTTAGAGCCTTCATGAAAAAATGGTATATTTGTGGGGTATAGTGAGACCTCAAAGTCTTACATGATCTTCATTCCAATGCAGTGGAAGTAATTTGTGAGTAGAGATGTTAATTTCGAGGAGAACTTGTCATATAGGAGTACTTGGGAATCATCAATGGTCACAAAGGAAGATGAGTAGCAGGATATGAAGGATGAGAAACACTCAGTAACTCAGAATTCATGTGGGGAAGAGGATATTTCCCCTTCTAGTCCTGTTAGGAAACCTCGATGGATATTACATACATTGAGGGATCTTGATGAGGCTCCTAGGAATGTGGTCAGAAAGAAAAGACATTCGAAGAAGTTTTATAAATATATGGTGCTTATGAGTAGCATCATTGATCTCGAGCTTTCCCATTTTGAGGAAGCAATATATCAACGACTATGGCGGGATGCCACGGTAGAGGAGTAAAACTCTATTATGAGGAATGATGTTTAGGACATAGTATTGAGACTAGAAGGGGAATTCTATAGTGAGTTCCATATGGCTTTAAAATATCAACCATGTTGCATATAGTAGCATAGAGAAGTTCAAAGTGAGGTTTGTGGTGAAAGGGTTTTCCTAGAAAGAGGGAGGCGGCTACGAGGAGACAATTTCTCTATTTTCTAGGTATGCTTCTATTCGAGATGTTATTCTATTGCTTTAGTTATGAGGTGGAGGATACATCAAATGGATTTGAAAATAGCATTCCTCAATGATATCATTGAGGAAGAAGTATAAATAGAGAAACCTCATGGATTTGAGGTACATGGGAGGGAGTCTCATGTATGTAGACTTACGAAAGCCTTGTACAAATGCAAACAGGCACCCAAGGCATAGTTTTTTATAGCCCTAAAATTCCCTACTTATGCATACATGGAATTGGCCTTTCTACTTGCACAATTTTCCAAACCACTGCCGAGGAACTCTTTTTAAAAAACTATTTTTTGGATCATGTACGCACCCTGCTACACTACTACCCACATACATAGAATTTTTTCATGCTAGAAAACACATGTACATATGGTAGCTACATACTAAACAACCAGTGTTTACCTCCAAAAGTTACAAAAAATAAAAAGTTGCAAGGAATTTGACGGAGTTAACGAGATATTGGAGGTTTCCCAACCATTTCACCTGTTCTAACCTGCCCCCAATCCGAATAACTATCCTTTTGTCATATAAAAGGAGGTCTTGGGGTCTCATTCCAACATCAAGAATGATAATAGTGAAACTCTGCCCAAATTCCCTTTCCTTGTTTGCCCAAGTATTTGTAGCATTTTTTGAGGTCTTGCCTCAACATTCCCTCTCTAGCCTTTTTCTCCCATACAATCCCTTCCCTTCCTTTGGAGTGATCAGCAGATTGTGAGAGAAGAAATTTGGAAGGTGCACTTGGAGCAATGTTAAGAGGAGCCTAGACCTGGTTCATGGAGAATTGACCTGCAAAGCTTGTAATTGCCAATCTTTGAATATTGAATAAAATAATCTTTTTCCCTATCCCAGATGATATTTTTATGTATTTCATTTGATTTGTGCATAATGATTAATATGTAACCCTAATTTATGAGAAATAAAATATTTGTAGCATTATTTGGCTAAGTGTTGATGCGGGTTAGCTTTGGGAGGAGACCACCATTCAAGAAAGAAACAAAGCTCGAGGAGATCAGCATCGAACGTTTGGACCAAAGGTACTACTTCTGACTTACTCTTCTATCATTTTTTGTTAATCTGTGTGGAAATTTTGGGGTAGTGTAGGAATTAGATTATCTTTTAATGGAGTGCATATCTTTGTCTATACTTAGAACCCTAGTATAGTTATAGGGGGATTTTCCCACTACCAGAATTGGTGACTCCACTGTGGATTCTATCTAGGGTTTTAGAGGGAGGTTTTTGGGTTTTAATTGTCTTATTGATTTCTTTTTGAGTTTTAGTCAAGTTCACTGAGTCTTTTAAGGTTTTTTGGTCACCTTCAAGGTGCCTACCAGATTTCCCTACCCTATGAGTATGCCTAGTGCTTTTATTTTTGAAAAATTCTCATAGGTGTACACGCTCTTCTTTGGCTCAACCCACGTACATATGCACCCTGCACAGTAGACATCCCTCTTACATACACATGATGTTGGTGCAACAACCAACGTCTCTGTATCTTGAAAGTGTGTTTTAACAAAGAGAGGTTTGTCTCTTTCCTGATAGAATTTTAGGCTTCTTAAGGATTTATTGAACCTTCTAGAGTCTCTGTTTTTTGCCTTAGCTTAGGTTGGAGATTTGTTTTTAACTTGTGCCTTATTTTTCTTTTGTTGTACCTAGAGGTTTAGAGTGAACTTTCAAGTTTTAGATCCTCCTTTGGTTTCTTGTTTGAATCCCTATGTTTATGAAGTTCGCTTAGGGTCTCTATCAATCTTGGGTTCTATTTTCTCTTTTTCCTATTTCTTTCTTGGAAAAACAAAAAAGGATTTTACTTTAGTTTTTCCTTTTAAAGGAGTTAAAAAAAAGACAAATCAAAAAGAATAAATACAACCTCATTGGATGTTTCTTTCAAAATTTAAAGCAAGCTTGAAAGACAACAAAGCGTGCTCATTAGGGAGTCCTGAGGGTAGGGACAAGAATGATTATTATCAAGAAGAATGAGGCTTCAATATTTAATCATGATGGGACTAAAAAGGACTCCCAAGCCTATAGTCAAAACTGATAGCATGGACACCAAAATGCAACAAAGGATCTACTTAGGACATCTGTGTAGAGGTAGGATCTACCACCTAATTATGACACTTATAAAGAATCAAAGAAGGTTCCATGTTGCACTTTAGTGGGGTTGATCCTATGGCAAAGAGGAAAAGACAACAAGATGCAGAAAGTTAGGAGTGAAAACCTAACTTATATGAAAAAGTTAGAAAAAATGACTTTTACCAAGGGATGGCATAAATGTAACCAGTCCCCAAAAAAATTCACCAAACCGAAAGGAGAACTATATTAGAAAAATTAATATATAACTCAAAATCCAACTGGAATAGATTGGGAACCCTCTCGAAGAAGAAGGAACATAAGATGGTATTGAACCCGAAGTTATTGTTGGTATGCCTATGACACTTTGTGAGTTGTCTCTTCATGCATACTAGAATGATAGTACTCCAGTCAAAGATGGTCTCCTCCAAACACTAAAATGCACAGTGCATATATGCATGAGAGGCCTGATGGAGTGCTATGGATCCAAGAATCCACCCAATCATGAGTATAATCACTCATAGAGAGAGGTTGGTAATATTGTGAACCGACACTTCAGAACCCACTTTCTCAGTACCAACCTCACAATACATGTTGATATAGTCCTCAATGTTGAATGGACTTGGAGGAAAGGTCCTCAAGTTGACCACTTCCTCTCTTCTGGAGAGGTCCATTAGGAAGTAAATATCCTCTGTAGGCGAGGTCAGTGATTGCCCCTCCAACATGAAAGCATATGCATGAGGATGCCAATAATCCACAAGAGTGTTAAGAAGCCTTGGTTGTGCCCTCATGAACGAACACTGGAATAATTTCCATAAGCCACACTGTTTTAGTGAGGTGATAGCCACAGGGTCCTCCTCGACCAAGACATCTATCTCCTCATACTCCCTCTCCCTCCAGTGAACATACATCCTATCACATGCAAAAGTTGGAGAGGTATTAATACTTGTGTTTTCTTTTTCAATACAAAAGGAGGTTTACATAGGATATATAGTACACACTAGGATATGTAATTGGGCTATTTATTACTTTTCCCAATTACATATGTAGGTTGACCTTAGACAACCCACGTACATGTAGATGCGACCCTTTTACAAGGGCATGCTCCTCCCAAACTAAAAACTAAATATAAATGAATTAGTTGAAATGCAAGAGGAGGGGATTTATACTTACTTGTTCCAAGTAGGAGGGTTTTTCGTCCAGCATATCTCCCAAAATTCACTCTTTTGACGAAAGGGTTTTTTACTTTGTTGTTAATTTCCAAATTGCAATGGTGAAAATGAGTTGTCTTCCTCTATTTATAGAATTGTTTGGCCTTTTTTCCCTATTTTGGTCCCCTTTTTCACTTTTCCTGGCTTGGTGTCTACTCAAGTTCACTTTTGAGTTATCTATTAATCGTTCTGGAAGACTTCTCCTTTTGGTTTGGTGATTATATTTTTTGGATTGCTTACATTTACATCATCCCTTGGTAAAAGTCATTTTTCCAACTTTTTTCATATAAGTTAGGTTTTCACTCCCGTCTTTCTGCATCTCGTTGTCTTTTTATCTTTTCCATATGATCGACCCCATCAAAGCGTGACATGGAACCTTATTTGATAAATTTAGAAGTGTTGTAATTAGGTGGTAGACCCTACCTCTACATTGATGCCCTAGGTAGATCCGTTGCTGCATTTTGGCATCCATGTTGTTAGTTTTGACTATAGGCTTGGGATTCCTTGTTAGTCCCATAATGATTACATATTGAATCCTCATTCTTCTTGTTAATCATCATTCTTGGCCCTACCCTTGGGACTCCCTAATGAGCACACATTTTTGTCTTTCAAGCTCGCTTTAAATTTCGAAAGAAATATCCAACAGGACTATATTTATTCTTTTCAATCTCGTATGGATTACTTGAGAAAAGTATCGCCCTGGAGTCTTCTTTAAGCCCTTTTCAGACTCTCTAAAATTGAAAATATTGTCGAGCGATCTTGTTTCCCTTCACACTCGCCAAATTCAAATTTGAAGGAACATCTTTCGAGCAATAATTTACCCCTTTTTTGGTCCGGATGGATAACTTTACGAATAAAGGTATGCTCTAGGAACTTCGGTTCGCTAGAAGAGTGTTCTCAGGCGTAAGTTTAACCCTTTTTAGTGCCCGGGGGACTAAATTTTTGAAAAATGAACATTCTCCTTGGTTTTGGTTTATCACATTTTTCGGGCCTAGGAGATTACTTACGAAAACGAAACCCCCCTAGAGTCCATAGTTAAGCTCTTTTCAAAATCCCAAAAATTGAAAATATCATCAAGTGAGCTTGTTCCTTCACACTCGTTAAATTGGTCCAGAAGAACATCTACTTGGCAGGAGTTTAACCCTTATTCCATATAGTAGATTATTGCGGAAAAAGGTACGCCTCAGGAGATTCGTCTCGACGGGAGAGTTCTCCTCAGTTAATTTTATACTTTTTCAGGATAAGGAGAATAAACATAGACAAAGGTTGTGAGTCCATAGCTAATATCTTTTTAGACTCCTTAAAATTGAAAAGATAGCCGAGTGATATTATCTTTGTTAGACTCATTAAAATGGTTTTGAAAAGATGTCCTTTCGGTGCAATTTTACCCATTTTTCGAGCCGATTGGACTAATTGTGAAAAAGGTACTCCCTTGAGTCTTCTTTTTTCCTCTTATTAGACTCTCCAAACGTGAAAAAACCACCGATATTACCTTCTCTGGGCTCGTAAAAATTTGCATGGAAGGAGTCTTGTTGTGTCATTCTTAATCGCATTGTAGGTCTCATCTTTTCATATTTGGCCTAATGTTGGTTCCATGTTGCTCTCAACTAAACCTTTAAATCATACCTTATATGCAAGCCTCGCAACATTTTTTTCCTCTGTGATCTGACACCTTGACCCATTGAGGAATTTTCCTCGAGTGTCCTTATCTTTCACGTGTCTCCTTTCCTTGAGCATCATTATGTTCCATGCGCTTGGAACTAGTTTTCTTTCCCATGACACTCATTCCTCCTTTGTAAAATAGAATTATTTTATTCTTTTTCAAGCATGTTTAAAAATTTAAAAATACAAAAAAATCAAATATTCCAAAAAGAGGGGACGGGAAATATATGTTTTTTTTTCGGCAGCAAAGATAGTCTCCCTTGGAAAAAACACATCCTTTCGTTTGTTTGTCAAGCATTGGGATATAGTATGACCTTAGGAAGCTATTCTCTCTACATAGAGTTGTTTCCTCCTCCGTTTGGTTACTCTTCCAGACATATTGAGAGTTTGTGGTGCCTCATGCATCACACACTTATGCCAATATTAATCTTATTGAGTATGATCATATTTCGTTATTTTGTCCAAGGGAAGTTTTATCTAACTTGATTCAATAATTCTTCAATTCGTCTCTTGAATTTTATGAGTCGGTCATCCCGTGAGTCCAGTCAAGTCCAGATTCAAAATCGACGAAGTTCTATGCCTGATCATCGAGATCCTCTAGTATTTTCCCAACATCTTGTTGAATACCTCAGAGTAGTGAGTATTTCACTCTTATTATACTCCTACATGAGATGTTGAAGATCTTGAATTTGTTTCTCAAGCTATGAAGTCTTCATCTCCAGCCGCAGGTGTCATTAGCTTCTTGAAGATGCATATTGTACTTGTATATCTTCGACTGATTTTGAAATGTAGATCTGTTGTGTATTGCTCATGACTACACTTTATACATTTATATGAAATGGATATAGAATGTAATCGATTGGCATCCATGATTAGTTCATCTTGAGCATGGGTATGCCCTCCTTCGAGAGATAATTATTGTCTTGCAGATGGAACCTCCCGAGATCTAGTCCTGGGCTCACTCGACTTCATTCATTCTCACTGGTAAATATATTGTAATGTATTTTGGCCATTAGTTTCTCTTTTGACCTCACAGATTAGGGGGAATCTATTATAGCCCTAAAATTCCCTACTTATGGATACATGGCATTGGCCTTTCTACTTACACAATTTTCCAAACCACTGTTGAGGAACTCTTTCTAAAAAACTATTTTTGGAGCATGTATGTTCCCTGTTGCACTACTAACCATGTACATAAACTTGTTTCGTGATATATATCACGCGTACATATTCTAGTTTCATACTAAAAAAATTGTGTTTACCTTCAAAAGTTGCAAAAAATAAAAAGTTGCAATGAATTCAGCAGAGCTAACGGGCCATTGGAGGTTTCCCAAACATTTCACCTGCTATGGCCCATCCCCAAACCTAATAACTATCCCTTTTTCATATAAAAGGAGGTATTGGTATCTCATTCCATCATCAAGCATTATAATAGTGAAACTATACCCAAATTCCCTTTCCTTCCTTGCCCAAGTATTAGCATCCTTTTTTGAGTTCTTGCCTCAACATTCCCTCTGTAGCCTTTGTCTCACATACAATTCATTCCCTTCCCTTGGAGTGATCAACAGATTGTGATAGAAGGCATTTGGAAGGTGCACTTGGAGAAATATTAAGAGGAGCCGAGCCCAGGTTCATGGAGCATTAGCTTGCAAAGGTTGTAATTTCCAATCTTTGAATACTGACTACAAGAATATTTTTTCCTGTCCCAAATGATATCTTTATGTATTTCATGTGATTTATGCATAATGATTTATATCTAACCCTAATTTATGAGTTGAAATAGAATATTTGTAGCATTGTTTTCCTAAGTGTTGATGTAGGTAATGTTTTGGAGGAGACCAACATCCAAGGAAGCAACAAAGCTCAAGGAGGTCAACATTGAACGTTTGGACCAAAGGTACTTCTTCTAAATTACTATTCTATCATTTTATGTTCATCCGTGTGGAAAGTTTGGGGTAGTGTAGGAATTGTATTGTATTTTAAGGGAGTTCATAGCTCTGTCTATACTTAGAACCCTGGTATAGTTATAGGGGGGTTTTCCCGCTAGCAATAATATTCTAGGATTGATGGATACTTGCAGAGTATGGGCTTTACCAAGAGTGAGGCAGATCCAAACTTGTACTACATACTTGTTGGATCAAATCCATTCATAATGGTTCTGCACATTGATGATTTATTTCTCACAGGTGCAGAGGGTATTATTGAAAGGTGCAAAGTGGATTTATCTATAGACTTTGAGATGAACATTGTCTTGATGCATTATTTGTTGGGGTTACAGGTATGACATGTATCAAGATAGATATCCCTTAGACAAGGGAAGTATGTAGTGGATATATTAAGGATATTCAGGATGGAGGAATGTAAATCGTTGGATACACCTATGATTACCAATCTGAATAAGGTGGCGACTTCATATTCAGAGTTGGTGGATACGAGGATATACAAGAAAATGATAGGGTCCTTGATGTATTGTGTTAACACCAGGATAGATATTTGTTTGTTTTTTAGTTCACCTCGATTCAATTCATGGTAGATTCAAGGTAGGTGCATTGGGTACCATCAAAACATGTTCTTAGGTAATTGAGAGGTACAATGGAGTATGGATTGAGATATATTGGAGAAGATGGAGTGAAGTTGCAAGAATATATAGACTCAGATTGGGAAGGGAGTGCACTAGACAGAAAGAGCACCTCAGGGTGATACTTTATCTTGGTATCAATAATGATTAATTGGTTCAATAGGAAGCAAACCTATGTAGCACTTAGTTTAGTAGAGACAAAGTACATGGAAGTGAGTATGGATAGATGTGAATCCATGTGGATTTGCATATTTCTTACATGTTTATTTGATCAGGACTTGGATACTAGGGTAATATACTGTGATAATCAAATTTTTATCAAACTCTCATAGAATCCATTATTCCATGGAAGGTCCAATCATATAGAGATCACATACCACTTCATTTGAGATAGGATCTATAAGGGAGAAGGGAAGATTCGGTATATTCCCACAGATGAGAAGGATGCAGATATTCTGACCAAGCCCTTGGAGAAAGGGATTTTTTCATTATTTAGAGATAGACTTGGAGTGGTGTAAAATACTTTCCTCACTAAGAGGGAGTGTTGATGCTATTGGTACAATTGGATAGGTATTTATGTACATGCTTATGTGTCTAGATGTGTGGAAATCATCCAAATCCTTGTACTCTTGAATTTACTTTGATTAAAGGAATTATTAAAGTAAATTGGTTTTATTAATTAATTATATAATCAATTAATTGAGTTATTTAAGGAAAGTGTGAAAATTAATTAGAATGTTTCTAAATCTCAAGTGAAGTGAGAAGTAATCTCAAGATGCAATCACATTGGAGATATAAATCATGATTATAAAAGAAAGGCTATGGTGAAGGAGGAAGACACTTAACACTTGAGATTATTGAGAGTAAAGAATTGGATTTAAATGGAAATGGATCAAGAATGGCAGTGATTCAAGATATTTGATAGGTGGAGAAGGAATTTCATTTAGAGATTAGATCAAGGATAAGAGAGAAGAGAGGTAGTGTAGGTGGGTTTTAGTCAGAGGAAGCCACA